>ONZH01026735.1:0-55554 GCA_900303285.1 Rhinella marina
CTTAACCGCCGTAGAAATTGCTCCGTAAATAAGAAAAATGTATATATTTATGGCTCACCTCTTGGGCCTCCACATAATTTTTAACAAGGTCTCACCTCTTGGGCCTACACAAAATGTTTAAGAGGTCTCACCTCTTGGGCCTCCACATAATTTTTAACACGTCTCTCCCTCTTGGGCCTCCACATAATTTTTAATACGTCTCACTCTTGGGCCTCCACATAATTTTTTAGAGGTCTCACCTCTTGGGCCTCCACATAAATTTTTAAGAGGTCTCACCTCTTGGGCCTGTTAACAAAATGTTTAAGAGGTCTCACCTCTTGGGCCTCCACAAAATGTTTAAGCGGTCTCACCTCTTGGCGCCTCCACATAATTTTTAAGAGGTCTCAACCTCTTGGGCCTCCACATAATTTTTAAGAGGTCTCACCTCTTGGGGCTCCACAAATGTTTAACAGGTCTCACCTCTTGGGCCTCCACATAAATTTTAACAGGTCTCACCTCTTGGGCCTCCACAAAATGTTTAACAGGTCTCACCTCTTGGGCCTCCACATAATTTTTAAGAGGTCTCACCTTTTGGGCCTCCACAAAAGGTTTAAGAGGTTAACAGTGGAAAGCAGCCAAAAGTGAAGTGCCATCTGTATGAAGTGCCATTTCCTCCTCCACCTCCTCCTCCTCCTCCTTAACCGCCGTAGAATTGCTCCGTAAATAAGAAAAATGTATATATTTATGGCTCACCTCTTGGGCCTCCACATAATTTTTAACAGGTCTCACCTCTTGGGCCTCCACAAAATGTTTAAGAGGTCTCACCTCTTGGGCCTCCACATAATTTTAACAGGTCTCACCTCTTGGGCCTCCACAAAATGTTTAACAGGTCTCACCTCTTGGGCCTCCACATAATTTTTAACACGTCTCACCTCTTGGGCCTGCACAAAATGTTTAAGAGGTCTCACCTATTGGGCCTCCACATAATTTTAACGGGTCTCACCTCTTGGGCCTCCACAAATGTTTAACAGGTCTCACCTCTTGGGCCTCCACAAAATGTTTAACAGGTCTCACCTCTTGGGCCTCCACAAAATGTTTAACAGGTCTCACCTCTTGGGCCTCCACATAATTTTTAACAGGTCTCACCTTTTGGGCCTCCACAAAAGGTTTAAGAGGTTAACAGTGGAAAGCAGCCAAAAGTGAAGTGCCATCTGTATGAAGAGCCATTTCCTCCTCCACCTCCTCCTCCTCCTCCTTAACCGCCGTAGAATTGCTCCGTAAATAAGAAAAATGTATATATTTATGGCTCACCTCTTGGGCCTCCACATAATTTTTAACAGGTCTCACCTCTTGGGCCTCCACAAAAATGTTTAAGAGGTCTCACCTCTTGGGCCTCCACATAATTTTTAACAGGTCTCACCTCTTGGGCCTCCACAAAATGTTTAAGCGGTCTCACCTCTTGGGCCTCCACATAATTTTTAAGAGGTCTCACCTCTTGGGCCTCCACATAATTTTTAAGAGGTCTCACCTCTTGGGGCTCCACAAAATGTTTAACAGGTCTCACCTCTTGGGCCTCCACATTATTTTTAACAGGTCTCAACTTTTGGGCCTCCACAAAGGTTTAAGAGGTTAACAGTGGAAAGCAGCCAAAAGTGAAGTGCCATCTGTATGAAGTGCCATTTCCTCCTCCACCTCCTCCTCCTCCTTAACCGCCGTAGAATTGCTCCGTAAATAAGAAAAATGTATATATTTATGGCTCACCTCTTGGGCCTCCACATAATTTTTAACAGGTCTCACCTCTTGGGCCTCCACAAAAGGTTTAAGAGGTTAACAGTGGAAAGCAGCCAAAAGTTAAGTGCCATCTGTATGAAGTGCCATTTCCTCCTCCACCTCCTCCTCCTCCTCCTTAACCGCCGTAGAATTGCTCCGTAAATAAGAAAAATGTATATATTTATTGCTCACCTCTTGGGCCTCCACATAACTTTTTAACAGGTCTCACCTCTTGGGCCTCCACAAAAGGTTTAAGAGGTCTCACCTCTTGGGCCTCCACATAATTTTTAACAGGTCTCACCTCTTGGGCCTCCACATAATTTTTAACACGTCTCTCCTCTTGGGCCTCCACATAATTTTTAATACGTCTCACCTCTTGGGCCTCCACATAATTTTTAAGAGGTCTCACCTCTTGGGCCTACACAAAATGTTTAAGAGGTGTCACCTCTTGGGCCTCCACATAATTTTAACAGGTCTCACCTCTTGGGCCTCCACATAATGTTTAAGAGGTGTCACCTCTTGGGCCTCCACATAATTTTTAAGAGGTCTCACCTCTTGGGCCTGTACAAAATGTTTAAGAGGTCTCACCTCTTGGGCCTCCACAAAATGTTTAAGCGGTCTCACCTCTTGGGCCTCCACATAATTTTTAAGAGGTCTCACCTCTTGGGCCTCCACATAATTTTTAAGAGGTCTCACCTCTTGGGGCTCTACAAAATGTTTAAGAGGTCTCACCTCTTTAGCCTCCACACAATTTTTAAGACGTCTCACCTCTTGGGCCTCCACAAAATTTTCCATGAGCCTCTGGCCAGCCCACGGCCTCTTCCTGCCTTTTGCGGTCCTATGCATCCCTCAACATCCCCACTGCTTTACCTGCTAGACATGACACTGGGCCAGGTCGGGTCACTGACATCTCAAGCGCCAACAATTTGGGCATTTTAAGGCTTCTGCATGTGTTTTTGAGTTGTTTTTACATTTTAAAGAAGACATGTCTGACCACATCTCACACACACACACAATGACAATTAGGGGTGGGGTCTATTTGCTTTCCCCCTTGCCTATGCCATCTGTGGTTGTCATAGGCAACGTGATTTTAAGGGGTGCAGAATTTTATCTTCTTTTTTGTCTAGTTTGGCTTGGGGTCCATGGCAATGTTGAGGAAAGAAGGTTTCCTTGTATGGTCTCACTTTACAGAGAGGTTATATTGTGTTTGGAGTGTATTGTTGAGAGGCTGTGATAGTGGCGTAATAGTGCGACTTGGGCGCGTTATATGCACCCAGACATGCTTTCCCCTGCTGTCCTAGTTGCATTCCAGCAGTGTTGGCATCCTTTTCTGAGGTTCCAGGGTGGACTTGGTGACCTCCAAGTGGTCGAATTGAGATTTCCAAGTGGCGAGCATTTTTTCCCCATAGACTTTAATGGGATTCGATATCCGGTCGAATAGTCGAATTTCGCGGTCTATTCGAATCGAATTTCGAAATTTCGAATATTTCACTACTCGCTCATCTCTAATTATAATGTCTCAAATTGATGTTCCTTATTTGAGGACCAGATCATATACCACATATAGGTACAATGGGAAACCATATAAGTGAATTGGCTGTATGTATATAATAATATATTTTGCTTGCAATTTTAGTGGTTTTCCCCTGGTTATTCAATTCCCTTATGCGACTACCAAAAAAGATCAAACAGACAAATCATTTCATAAAGGAAACATGAATTTTTTATCATACTCAAGAGACTAGTAAAATATTTCAATTGACAGGATGTAGCTTTTCAACATGCAGACGCTTTCAATGGCAACTGAATTTGGTATCATTATTGTTTTCCCTTTGTCTTAACTGTCGCTTCCTTTGCTGATTTCCAGACTATTAACTGTCTTAAATACAAACCTACATTGTTTATTCTTAGGTAAAGATACCGGCTAATGAGAATGGAGACTCCATTTTATGATCTATGCATATACTGTATAATAATTGTCACAAAATTTGGACCACTGTTTTTCCAATTAATCACCTGATTTAGAGAAGATGGAGTCACAAGAAGCATATTATAGGTTTTCAGAAACTTTCCAATGTATACATGTGTTTCTTGTCATCTTGTCTTAGATTTATGGACACTATATTATTTCTGTTAGACGGGATAATCTGTGCAAAATACATATACTAACACAGTTTAACATTTTCTTTAAAAAATGTTCCACTTCATAATATAAAAAGGTAGAAATGTCAATGTCAGGAATTTAGATAAGAAGTATGTGCTTAATAAACAGAGCGGCTGTCTATGACATGTTCAGAATTCTTGTCGTTCAATGGCAACCCCTGAGAAAATAGATTAACATATCACCTGTTTTTTTATTGTGGTACTAATATGCTTTTGAAGCACCTGAGTATTCTTGACTCTTTTTTTGTTATCATTTCATTGGATTATGTATACAATAAGATTTAATTGTAAGTCTTGGACATTGGTCTGGCATAGTTCTGGCAGGCTATTCCAGCAGTGATCAGCCTGCTGGAGCTATGTGGATCTGACATTGCTGGATGTTACTGGAATGTCCACTGATATTTGGCAGGTAGCGGACGGATCTCCCCAGGACTGCATTACAGTCAATGGAGCCGAAGGGCAGTCTAGTAACATCTGGCAATGTCGGAACCAGATAGTTTTGGTAGGCTGTTCTGTACTATGCCAGCAATGTGAAACAGGCCTTACATATTAAATTGTTATCTGCATGCCTTTATTTCAGGCTGGAATAATAATTGTACCTGAATTAGTTGCATAAAACTGAGGGATGATGTAAATTACAGAAGGGACTAGTGGTAACTGGACTGCTCATGTCTTACTGACTACTCTCTTTCTCCCTCTCCAGGCGCTGTGCACTTGACAGAAAGAGGAACTTCTGGGCTCCCATGTTATTTTCCACCTCCCTCCATACCTCCCTCTCACCCTCAATGACACTCCCCCTGGTCCCTCATCTTTGTTGTCAGTGGCTGACAATCTTAGAGCCCTCCCTGACTCCTCCTTCCTTAGCCATTTCAGTGGCAGTGGCAGTGGCTGCGCTGGCTGACGTCACAGTGGGAAGGAATGTCTCCCTCCTGCCCGCTGATGAGAGCATAGCCTGCGCATGAGTACGCTCACACCCATCTGATTTCTTCTCCTCCATGTACCCAGGGCCTGGCAGCAAACAATCCAGGACCGGCCCGGTCATTGGGGCCAACTACTCCAAAGGATGTTGGTAATTTATGAGACAAGTGTATCACAGGTAGTGTATCTAATCATCTTAGGTAAAATGGGTTTTGTTTCCAATAGATCTTTACAAGACTACATACATAAAAATACATAGGCTTCATTAAGAATTTTTGAAGGGTAACCTCTTGCTTGAAAGCTCTGGTAAAATAATTTGAACTGCTTATGAAATGTGGAATCATCAGAGCAGTTTCCTTGGCCTTCAGATGTTAACCAATTGGTATCCCTCTTTTGTGGCCAGCTTGATGTCCACTGACCCAGTGAACAAAGCTTTTTGTAGTTTTGTAATAGATATTTGCATTGACACTGCACCCAGGTCCCAAGAAAATCAGGTCAAGGAAATTAATTTAATTTTTCATACATTACATAAGTGAATTTTGTCTGTATAGTATTGTTTTTCAAGACTAGATCATCAAATGATTACGTATATCCATAAGAGAAACCCAATAAGGACTTGTGCACACGAACGGATTTTCTTTCCGTGTCCTTTCCATTTTTTTTGCGGACCATATACGGAACCATTCATTTCAATGGGTCCGCAAAAAAAAAAAACGGAAGCTACTCTGTGTGCATTCCGTTTCTGTATGTCCGTATTTCTTTTCATACATGTCCTATTATTGTCCACATTATAGACAAGGATAGTTTTGTTCTATCAGGGGCCAGCTGTTCCTTAAAATACGGAATGCACACGGACATCATCCGTATTTTTTGCGGATCTGTTTTTTGTGGACCGCAAAATACACACAGTCGCGTGCATGAAGCCTAAGTGACAAGACTATAATATTCTGTTTTCTAAGAAAAAAAAACACAATGGTGCAACATAGGTTGTCATAAATGGGCTTGCAATAAGATATGCTCATCTTAAGAAGTTCTACATCTTCAGAACATCTCTGAAGATGTAGAAGTATAGTAGTAATGGTTGCAGCCCAAAGTCCAAATTGGGAACACTAGTGGATCCAAAATAGATTAACTGGAAGGGCTAGGAAAAAAAGACTCTGGCACTGCTGCTGCTGATGATGAGGGTTCTGGATGCATTGTTTCTTTTACAGTACCTTTTAATAATCACTGTAAAAAGACAATTATATTGTGCAACTATTAATGCTGCACTGCTTTAAAGACCAAATTGCGATACATATTGCACAAGGTCTACAAATGAATACTTTGTTTTAGGGTGGTGGAAATGACATTCTCATGGAGCCTGGTCGAAAAATGAACAAACAGTAGCAACAGATGGAGAGTTCATTAACATAGGTGACAATACCTTGTGTAAGCTTTTCATTTCCAGATACGATTGACCTGCCAGGGAAAAGTAAACATTTTTGATCCATTACTAGAACTTAAATTTAAAACATGTAATAATTATAGTATCATTTTTGCAAAGGATTACTAATGCAGCAGCTTAAATTGGAGTGAGTTTTTCTATGTTCGCAAATGATACTTTTGATGTATTCATAGTTTTTTTTCCATTTGGAATCCTAAAGCATTCTGACATCTGTATTCTCTTTCATTAACAATTGCCGTTGGTCAACTTTTAATGACAATTTTTTGGTGTAGAATTAAGTGTTCTGCCCAGCAGAAGACAAGAACATTAAGAGTGACTGGAAGTAGAATAAAAAGCTATATTTGTCTTCAATTGTGGACCTCAATGAGGCTGTATTTGTGTCATTTGCTGTAAACTAGGATTTATGGTAAGTTAGGAAAACCATTGGTGGTAGTTGAAGTTACAATGTTGTGGCCTTGAACTGAAAGACTAGTCACAAGATTAGGCATCATTTGTGGAATGGCAAGAAAAGACCCTGACTGAGTAAGAGGCAACTGATAAATGAGCTCCATGGTTTTACATTTTATTTAGAAGACAAGTTGAAAGTACATAACACCGTGCAGTAAATAAAATAGTGAATCTGGTGAAGATCCTCTTCATTCCAAGCAGTTTATACAGTCAAACCCCCATTGACCATAGAGAGACGGCATTTTTAATGCATACAGTTTGTTTTAAATCAAATGATTAATAAGATATAATGCTATTTTGTCTTATATCCCAGTAAACCTCAATTCTCCTTCATAACTGACTAAGGGTAAGTTCACATATGCGTTGGCAGAGAAACAGACTGCTGGAGTTTACTGTATCCATTGACTACAATGGGATCCAATAGGAATCCATCTGCTTTAAGGCATAAATGCCAGCTTTCAGCCTGACAAAAAGTTCTGCATTCACAACTTTTTTCCAGATAAAAGCCAGCATTTATGCCAGAAAGGGGCTGGATCCCCGTTGGATCCCATTGTAGTCAAAGAGGAATAATGTGAATTTAGCCTAGTATATCTAAAATATTATATCAGAACACTTTTTCTATTAGTCAGTAGACCCTATATTACATATTAGGTGCTTTATGAAAGTACTAATATACCATGTCCAATACCCTCAAAGAATCTAAGCTTTTACTGAACTCTTGATATAAAAAAATCCCCAACCTTTTGTAGAAATATTACATTGGCTATATATTTTACCTACAGTAGACTGTAGACTTATTGGTCTGTAGCTGACTGGGAAAGAAGGCCTTGGTTCCATTATGCATTCAATGGATTTTATTAACTTGTAAGATAAACACACAAATCCAATACATTTTTGGCTACATGTATGGTATAAGGGTAATGAGACAAATAAAAACATTTATAGAGGAATTACAGTTGTAAAAATATACTACATTTGTGTGCCCAGTCTATTAGTGTGCCAAACATATTGTATTCATCTTCAGAGCCCAAAGTCAATGAGCACTTATAATGCCAGTAATGCTAAGTAGGCTTAGAATAGTTGAATAAAGTTGTAAAGGAGAAAATAACCCCTATGGGCTAACTATATCAATAAAAAGGGAAACACAATGCACAAACTAAAGTTAAGAAAAAAAAAAAAAAATTATTCTTTTAATTATTACAAAAATAAATACCATTATATAAATAAATAGCCAAACTATTTCAAAACATGTAAACTCTAAAAATGCACCTAAATGATACTGCACAGCGGAAGGGCAAGGTTCTTTGTTGCCCAGAGTGGAGTTTTAGTATGCAACTCCCACCCTCAGTTTCTGAAGTTTATCATTAGAGATGAGCGAATTGAAGCTGACGAAGTGGAATTCGTTACGAATTTCATGGAAAATTCGATTCACAACGAAAGCGAATTTTATGGCGATTCGTAGTAACGAATATATATATATATATATATATATATATATATATATTTTCCCTAAAATTGCCTCAAGCACATGGCATGACATGGGGGAAGAATTTCTGGGACAAAGAAGTAAACACCCACAATCCGATCACATGCAGACATGTAGCCAATTAGCAGCCAGCCAGGTCCTGTGATGTCAAAGCCCTATAAATAGCTCTGCAGCGCTGGAATCCGCCATTTGCTATTGATTTTAGACTAGAGGCAGACGTCAGGAGAGATAGGGCAAGTGAAAGAAAAACTAAAGAAAAGAAATGAGGAGATCAGGGATAGATAATCTGAATTGCAGGGATAGGAGAGGAACGATTTCTAGACAGAATCCATAGGGGATTATCAGGCAGTGAAATAGCTATTCTGGTACACTGAGCAGCAGTGAGTGGGCATAGGGGTTAGCCTGTTATACAGCACTGCACTCTGTTCTAAAGGCTGTTTTAGGGTGCTTTATTCAAAGAAGCACCACTAGTGTTGCTTTTTGCAGTGCAGTAAGAGGGTCAGAGCCTTGTTTGGGGTACATTAAAAAAAAATAAAAAAAAAATAAAAATAAAACATAAAAAAAAACATAAAAAAAATATCTTTTGGGTTGTGTTTGGGAAAAAACATATATAATCCGTGATTGACAGCTTGTAAATGTGAAAGACATAGTTGTGGCGTTATTCGCCATACAAATAGACAAGCGCCATATAGTGCTAAATTCTTCAGTGTAGTTGAATTGCCAAAAAAACAGTGAATCTGTGTTTGTGGGGTTGTTCTTTTAAATAACTATTTGCAGCGTTATTTGCCATCCAAACAGAAAAGCGTGATATTGTGCTAACGTAGTCAGTGAAGTTGACTTGCCAAAAACACAGTGAATCCGTGTTTGTGGGTTTGTTCATTTTAAATAATTATTTGCGGTGTTATTCGCCATCCATACAGAAAAGCGTGATATTGTGCTAACGTAGTCAGTGAAGTTGACTTGCCAAAAAGACTGTGAATCCGTGCTTGTGGGTTTGTTCATTTTAAATAACAATTTGCGGCGTTATTCGCCATCCAAACAGAAAAGCGTGATATAGTGCTAACGTAGTCAGTGAAGTTGACTTGCCAAAAAAACAGTGAATCCGTGTTTGTGGGTTTGTTAATTTTCAATAACTATTTGTGGCGTTATTCGCCACCCACACAGAAAAGCGTGATATTGTGCTAACGTAGTAAGTGAAGTTGACTTGCCAAAAAAACTGTGAATCCGTGTTAGTGGGGTTGTTCGTTTTAAATAACTATTTGCTTCGCCATCCAAACAGAAAAGCGTGATATTGTGCTAACGTAGTCAGTGAAGTTGACTTGCGAAAAAAACAGTGAATCCGTGTTTGTGGGTTTGTTCATTTTAAATAACTATTTGCAGCATTATTTGCCATCCAAACAGAAAAGCGTGATATTGTGCTAACGTAGTCAGTGAAGTTGACTTGCCAAAAAAACAGTGAATCCGTGTTTGTGGGGTTGTTTGTTTGAAATAACTATTTGCGGCGTTATTCGCCATCCAAACAAAAAACGTGATATAGTGCTAACGTAGTCAGTGAAGTTGACTTGCCAATAAAACAGTGAATCCGTGTTTGTGGGGTTGTTCGTTTTAAATAACTATTTGTGGAGTTATTCGCCATCCAAACAGAAAAGCATGATATAGTGCTAATGTAGTCAGTGAAGTTGACTTGCCAAAAAACTGTGAATCAGCGTTTGTGGGGTTGTTCATTTTAAATAACTAATTGCGGTGTTATTCGCCATCCAAACAGAAAAGCATGATATAGTGCTAACGTAGTCAGTGAAGTTAACTTGCCAAAAACACATTGAATCCGTGTTTGTGGGATTGTTCGTTTCAAAAATAACTATTTGTGGCGTTATTCGCCATCCAAACAGAAAAGCGTGATATTGTGCTAACGTAGTCAGTGAAGTTGACTTGCCAAAAAAAACAGTGAATCCGTGTTTGAGGATTTGTTCATTTTAAATAACTATTTGAGGTGTTATTCACCATCCAAACAGAAAAGCATGATATTGTGCTAACGTAGTCAGTGAAGTTGACTTACCAAAAAAACTGTGAATCCGTGTTTGTAGGTTTGTTCATTTTAAATAACTATTTGCGGCGTTATTCGCCATCCAAACAGAAAAGCGTGATATAGTGCTAACGTAGTCAGTGAAGTTGACTTGCCAAAAAAACAGTGAATCCGTGTTTGTGGGTTTGTTCATTTTCAATAACTATTTGTGGTGTTATTCGCCATCCAAATAGAAAAGCGTGATATTGTGCTAACGTAGTCAGTGAAGTTGACTTGCCAAAAAAACAGTGAATCCGTGTTTGTGAGTTTGTTCATTTTAAATAACTATTTGCGGCGTTATTCGCCATCCGAACAGAAAAGCGTGATATTGTGCTAACTTAGTAAGTGGAGTTGACTTGCCAAAAAAACAGTGAATCCGTGATAGTGGGGTTGTTCGTTTGAAATAACTATTTGCGGCCATATTCGCCATCCAAACAGAAACACGTGATATTGTGCTAACGTAGTCATTGAAGTTGACTTGCGAAAAAAACAGTGAATCCGTGTTTGTGGGTTTGTTCATTTTAAATAACTATTTGCAGCGTTATTCGCCATCCAAACAGAAAAGCGTGATATTGTGCTAACGTAGTCAGTGAAGTTGATTTGCCAAAAAAACAGTGAATCCGTGTTTGTGGGGTTGTTCGTTTTAAATAACTATTTATGGAGTTATTCTCCATCCAAACAGAAAAGCATTATATAGTGCTAACGTAGTCAGTGAAGTAAACTTGCCAAAAAACAGTGAATCCGTGTTTGTGGGGTTGTTCGTTTCAAAAATAACTATTTGCTGCGTTATTCGCCATCCAAACAGAAAAGTGTGATATTGTGCTAACGTAGTCAGTGAAGTTGACTTGCCAAAAAAAACTGTGAATCCGTGTTAGTGGGGTTGTTTGTTTGAAATAACTATTTGCGGCGTTATTCGCCATCCAAACAGAAAAGCGTGATATAGTGCTAACGTAGTCAGTGAAGTTGACTTGCAAAAAAAAACTGTGAATCCGTGTTTGTGAGGTTGTTAGTTTTAAATAACTATTTTCGGCGTTATTCGCCATCCAAACAGAAAAGCGTGATATTGTGCTAACGTAGTCAGTGAAGTTGACTTGCGAAAAAAACACTGAATCCGTGTTTATGGGTTTGTTCATTTTAAATTACTATTTGCTGCGTTATTCGCCATCCAAACAGAAAAGCGTGATATTGTGCTAACGTAGTCAGTGAAGTTGACTTGCCAAAAAAACAGTGAATCCATGTTTGTGTGGTTGTTTGTTTTAAATAACTATTTGCGGCGTTATTCGGCATCCAAACAGAAAACGTGATATAGTGCTAACGTAGTCAGTGAAGTTGACTTGCCAAAAAACAGTGAATCCACGTTTGTGGGGTTGTTCGTTTGAAATAACTATTTGTGGCGTTATGCGCCATTCAAACAGAAAAACGTGATATAGTGCTAATGTAGTTAGTGAAGTTGACTTGCCAAAAAAACTGTGAATCCGTGTTTGTGGGGTTGTTAGTTTTAAATAACTATTTGTGGCATTATTCGCCATCCAAACAGAAAAGCGTGATATAGTGCTAACGTAGTCAGTGAAGTTGAATTGCCCAAAAAAGAGTTAAGACGTGGTTCTGGGCGCATTCCTTTTAAATCGATAGTCGCAGCGTCAGTCGCTATATAAAAAAGTGTATAGTGCTGTGCAGTAACCCATTGTACTGCAGTTCAGTAACCCATTGTTAACACACTGTGTAGGTGACGATATTTCTGAAAGAAATAGTTAAGACGTTGTGCAAGGCAGTGAGCAAAGTATAATTTTTGGAGGTAATGTTCATTTTATTTTATTTTAATTTTTTTTATGAAACAGGATGTCAGACAGAGGGGTGACAGGCCCTTCACAGGGGAGGGGCAGTGGCACAAAAGGGATAGATAATCTGAATTGCAGGGATAGGAGAGGAACGATTTCTAGACAGAATCCATAGGGGATTATCAGGCAGTGAAATAGCTATTCTGGTACACTGAGCAGCAGTGAGTGGGCATAGGGGTTAGCCTGTTATACAGCACTGCACTCTGTTCTAAAGGCTGTTTTAGGGTGCTTTATTCAAAGAAGCACCACTAGTGTTGCTTTTTGCAGTGCAGTAAGAGGGTCAGAGCCTTGTTTGGGGTACATTAAAAAAAAAAATTAAAAAAAAAATAAAAATAAAACATAAAAAAAAACATAAAAAAAATATCTTTTGGGTTGTGTTTGGGAAAAAACATATATAATCCGTGATTGACAGCTTGTAAATGTGAAAGACATAGTTGTGGCGTTATTCGCCATACAAATAGACAAGCGCCATATAGTGCTAAATTCTTCAGTGTAGTTGAATTGCCAAAAAAACAGTGAATCCGTGTTTGTGGGGTTGTTCTTTTAAATAACTATTTGCGGCGTTATTTGCCATCCAAACAGAAAAGCGTGATATTGTGCTAACGTAGTCAGTGAAGTTGACTTGCCAAAAACACAGTGAATCCGTGTTTGTGGGTTTGTTCATTTTAAATAATTATTTGTGGTGTTATTCGCCATCCATACAGAAAAGTGTGATATTGTGCTAACGTAGTCAGTGAAGTTGACTTGCCAAAAAGACTGTGAATCCGTGCTTGTGGGTTTGTTCATTTTAAATAACAATTTGCGGCGTTATTCGCCATCCAAACAGAAAAGCGTGATATAGTGCTAACGTAGTCAGTGAAGTTGACTTGCCAAAAAAACAGTGAATCCGTGTTTGTGGGTTTGTTAATTTTCAATAACTATTTGTGGCGTTATTCGCCACCCACACAGAAAAGCGTGATATTGTGCTAACGTAGTAAGTGAAGTTGACTTGCCAAAAAAACTGTGAATCCGTGTTAGTGGGGTTGTTAGTTTTAAATAACAGGATGTCAGACAGAGGGGTGACAGGCCCTTCACAGGGGAGGGGCAGTGGCACAAATTTTTCGGGAACAGGCACAGCTCTCAGCAGAGGAAGGGGACATGGCATTAGGTGTCACTTGGCAAGGCCACAGCTACCGGTGTCATCTAGTGGTCGTGTGTTGACCACCAACCCAGATGTTCTTGAATGGTTGACTCGGTCATCCACTTCCTCCCAGATGACATCTGAAACCCCCAGCCAAGAGTCGGTGGGTTCGTCAGACACAACCCTTAGTTGGCATGGGCCAGGAGCAGCTCCAGCGCCCTCACCTGTCCTCAACCTGCCTCTGTCCTTTTCGGTTCCCTCAGCCAGAGAAGTACTATATGCTGTCGGCTCTGCGCCACTATGTAGCGAGGACGAACTACTTGAGGACAGTCAGCAGCTACTGGGAAGCCAAGAGGTGGGGCAGAAATGCGCTCCTTCCAGTATGCGGTCAAGTACTGATGGGGAGAGTGTAGTGGGAGGTGATGTTGAGAGCGGTCAGGCTTTGTACACCGAGACAGTTGAGGAGGACATTAGCGAGGTGTAAACTGTAGTTGATGATGATGTAGCCGATCGCACTTGGGAGCCGAGTGAAGCAAGGGCTTCATCATCATTATCATCATCTGCAGACGAGACTGACAGCTTGCGCGTCAGGCAGCGGTGCAGGCAGCAAGTCAGTAGTGTGACCGTTAGTCAGCGGAGTGGCAGCAGTGCGAGGTCGGGAGCCAAACGGGCACGGGGTAGACCGCACTCTTCTCAGGTGCTTTCTGGCCTTTAAAAGAGCGGTGCAGGGACTCAGCCAGCCAGTGGAGGTACCACTCAGTCAGTGCGGAGTGTTGGTGGTAAAATCGCCTACTGGGCGGTGTGGAATTTTTTTGTTAAGATGCCTGAGGAGGTGAACATGACTATATGTAGAATGTGTGGTCAGAAAGTGAAGCGTGGCCAGGGTGCTAATGTTGGCACCACGGCCCTGTGCCAACATTTGTAGCGTCACCACAAAGTGGCCTGGGAGAACCGTGGCTCAGATGTGGCAGTCCAGTCGGCAGCAGCAACAGCAGCATCACCCAGTGGCACGCATCCCATTTCAGGCAGTCAAGGCTCCAGCACCTCTGCTGAAGGGAACTGTCTGTCATTATCTACCGCTCCAGATGCTCCTGCTCCTCCTCCTCTTATTCCTCGCCACTCATTACGGCAGCAGTTGTTCATCGAGGCGATTTCAAAGAGACAGCAGTACGCGCCCAGCCGTCCTACAGCGCAGAAGCTGTCCAAGTTGCTCGTGCTGCAGTCCCTCCCTTTTCAACTGGTGGACTCTGCACCGTTCAGAGAACTGGTGGCTTGTGCCGAGCCGAGGTGGAGAGTCCCAAGCCGTCATTTCTTTGCCAAAAAGTCAGTCCCAGCCCTGCACAAATATGTAGAAGAGAAGGTGGCCCAGTCCTTGAGCCTGTCGGTGTCTGCCAAAGTGCACGGCAGCGCCGACGTGTGGAGTTATAACTACGGTAAAGGCCAGTACATGTCTTTTACGGCCCACTGGGTCAATGTGCTTCCAATGTGCTTCCTGCACAGCCACACGAGCAACTTGAACAGGTGACACCACTTTCTCCTCCTCGTTGTCAAACTGCTGATCCTGCGCTAATGTCCGGCTCCTTCTCCACCACCTCAGCCTCCACTGCAGGGCCAAGTCATAGCGCTCCTCCAGTGTACCACATGTGCAGGGCACGGCGGTGTCACGCAGTTCTACGCAGGGCCAGCCTTAGGGTAGATGGGGCCCTGTGCAAAACTTTCTCTCTGCGCCCCCCTCCCATTTATATATATATTTACTTAAAGAAGTATGTGTGCCATCCCATCTCCATTATCCCATACAGAAAAATATAGTAACAGTACTAACGTCATACAGTATAGAGCTATAAATAGGGTGTAGAGATATATAGAGTGATATAGGACTGTATAGAGAGCTATAAATACAGTGCAGAGATATATAGAGTAGGACAGTATATATATATATATATATATATATATATATATATATATACAGTGTATTTATAGCTCTCTATCATGTCCTATATCACACTATATATCTCTGCACTGTATTTATAGCTTTCTATATTGTCCTATATCACTCTATTCTCTATATATCTCTGCACTGTATTTATAGCTCTATACAGTCTGACTTTTAATACTGTCACCATATTTTCCTGTATGGGATAATGGAGATGGCACACACATAGCTCACATCACTAAACCCCTCACTGGTGTTTAATCATGTGTGAGTTATGTGTGCCATGACTGCCATCTCTATTATCCTATACAGGATGGGGCCTTAAGTATATAAAATAAGGATGGGGCCTTAAGTATATGGATAGGGCCTTAAGTATATAGTCCCGCTCCCAATTAAACCCCCCCCCAGGTCATCACGTTGTTTGGGGGCACTTACTTACAGCAGTGCAGCCGCTAACTTTCCCCTACCACCCTCTGAGTCCTTCTGCGCATGTGTGACGTCAGCCCAGGGCCGGCTCCAGGTTCAGGTGGGCCCTTGGGCGATAAAGTCTCAGAGGGCCCCCTTAGAGAGTGATAACTATCTGTGTATAAATAATATAGTAGATGTCCCCTGCAGTCCTTTGTAACTGTAGAGGTAACACAGTGATGGCTATCTGAGTATAGAAAATGTAGTAGTGTTACCTGCAGTCCTGTGCAAAATCACAGATAACACTAGTACTGATAATGTGGTACTACCACAGATCAGCGTCTTGTGCCCCCATCAGACCTCAGATCAGCGTCTTGTGCCCTCATCAGACCTCAGATCAACACATTGTGCCCCCATCAGACCTCAGATCAGCATCTTGTGCCCCCATCAGACCTCAGGTCAGCGTCTTGTGCCCCATCAGACCTCAGATCAACGTCTTGTGCCCCATCAGACCTCAGATCAATGTCTTGTGCCCCCCTCAGATCAGGGTCTTGTGCCCCCCTCAGACCTCAGATCACGGTCTTGTGCCCCCCTCAGACCAGAGTCTTCTGCCCCCATCAGACCTCAGATCAGCCCACAGTGCCCCCATCAGACCTAATATCAGCCCACTGTGCCCCCATCAGACCTAATATCAGCCCACTGTGGCCCCATCAACCTCAGATTAGCTGTGCCCCATAAGACCTCAGATCAGCCCACTCTGCCCCCTTCAAAATAAAATAAAAAAATCTCTTACCTGTCCTGCGCCGCGGCTCCGCTCCGGGGTCCGGTGCTCCTCTACTTCTCTTCCTGGCGCTGCACTGTCATGACTGCGTGCAGCGTCAAGTCAGAGTGCGCGCACTGCGTCCTGACGCTGTACGCGGTCAGGACAGTGCAGTGCGGGCGGGGGTAAAAGAGGAGTGCCGGAGCGGAGCCGCGGCCCAGGAGAGGTGGGAGAATTTTTTTATTTTAGTATCGCACAATAGGAAATTCCGGTACCGAATTGATAGTGGTATAAAAGTATCAATTCAGTATCGAAATTTCGATACCCGCGAAACCCTAATTAGAACAACACCATGACTACCATTACTAACTCCACTACTGTCACTGAATATAAACAGTATATATTACCCAATATTACCAATTATATTAGTATACAAGGGACAAATAATACAGCCTTAGTAAATATTACTAACACAATGACTGAATAATACCACCATACTGTCATTATAGAGAACACAATAAACACAGACCCATATCAACCCAATACTGTTGTCACGCTCTGGTGTGGAGGGAATAGCCACACTGAGCGTACGAGGGAAGGGAACAGACCAAAGCAGGGAAATGGTCACCTCCTGCAGGGAACCCTGAAACTAGGCCCTGACTGACTACCAGTATGAACAATCCTGGGTTGTAGGAAAGTTCATACACAGGAACCTAAAAATAAATGCACCCTAGAAAACCCTGCAGTCTAGTGACACAAGAGAGTAAACCCGTTCCTCCAAGAGTAAGGAGGAACAGGAGACTCCAAAAAGGAAAACAACAAAAGGGAAAGAAGACTCTTATCTTAAGCAGATATCGCAGCAACCGGATCTCCGCCGAGATCCACACCACACACTACTAAGAAGGCCGAAAGTATAAACCGCAAGGGATACTGGGAGAGGAAGGGGTAAATAGGAGAAAGCTAATTACCAAGCGGCAACAGCTGAGGGCAAGGGGTGTGGTGAACAGCAACCAAACCAAGAGAAAAGCATGTCAAATTATGTCCCTTTAGAAAGCCGCGCAGAACGTCTGATACCAGACGCAAGCGCACTCGTGACAACAGTGAACATACTGTATAGAGATAGATATCGGATCTAAAGGCGGTCTTCTCTATTCAGTCTTTCCTTTTGTTTTCCATTCGGTTCAGACCTCCATGTCAACTTCTCCCGGCCATGAGTCGCCTCTTCAGCATCTGTCAGACAAACATCTTAGAATCTACATTTTCCAGCATCCTGATCACCTCTACACAATCTCCTCAGCTATAGCCCCCAAAACTTCAATAATACCTTGCCACACACACACACACACTGGTAGGCAAGTATGTCATTCCCATTAGGCCAGTAACCCCCCCCCCGTCCATTCATTCCCATTAGGCCAGTAACATCCCCCCCCTCCATTCATTCCCATTAGGCCAGTAACATCCCCCCTTCATTCATTCCCATTAGTGCCAGTTACACCCCCCCCCACACCATTCATTCCCATTAGGCCAGTAACATCCCCCCCCTCTGTATTATTAGTATAGTGGCCCCTCTGTATTATTAGTATAGTGGCCCCCTCTGTATTATTAGTATAGTGGCCCCTCTATATTATTAGTATAGTGGCCCCCTCTTTATTATTAGTATAGTGGCCCCCTCTGTATTATTAGTATAGTGGCCCCTCTGTATTATTAGTATAGTGGCCCCCTCTGTATTATTAGTATAGTGGCCCCCTCTGTATTATTAGTATAATGGCCCCTCTGTATTATTAGAACAATGGTCCCTCAGTATTATTATTATTATAGTGGCGCCCTCTTAGTTAATAATGCAATTGCCCCCTCTTAGTTATTATAGTGGCCCCCCTCTTAGTTAATAATGCAGTTGCCCCCTCTTAGCTATTATAGTGGCCCCTCTTAGTTAATAATGCAGTTGCCCCCTCTTAGTTATTATAGTGGCCCCCCTCTTAGTTAATAATACAGTTGCCCCCTCCTTAGTTATTATAGTGCCCCCCTTAGTTAATAATACAGTTGCCCCCTCTTAGTTATTATAGTGCCCCCCCTTAGTTAATAATGCAGTTGCCCCCTCTTAGTTATTATAGTGCCCCCCCCTTAGTTAATAATGCAGTTGCCCCCTCTTAGTTATTATAGTGGCCCCCCTTAGTTAATAATACAGTTGCCCCCTCTTAGTTATTATAGTGGCCCCCCGTAGTTAATAATACAGTTGCCCCCTCTTAGTTATTATAGTGGCCCCCCTTAGTTAATAATGCAGTTGCCCCCTCTTAGTTATTATAGTGGCCCCCCTTAGTTAATAATTCAGTTGCCCCCTCTTAGTTATTATAGTGGCCGCCCTTAGTTAATAATAGTTGCCCCCCCTTAGTTAATAATACAGTTGCCCCCTCTTAGTTATTATAGTGGCCCCCCTTAGTTAATAATACAGTTGCCCCCTCTTAGTTATTATAGTGGCCCCCCTTAGTTAATAATGCAGTTGCCCCCTCTTAGTTATTATAGTGGCCTCTCTTATATATTATTATTGCTAATTTGCTCCCCCAGTCCCATACTGCCCCAGGTGCCCCCAGTACCTCCTGGCTGGCTCCATTAGGGTATATATACCTGGAGAAAAAAAAAAACAACTTACCTTTCTTCTGCTCTCCGTCACCACTTCCCGGCGCAGGCAGTCACTAACACATCACTGTGACCTCCTGCGTCGCGTCTTCACGTCATCTCGCGAGACCCGGCACAGGAGGTCACAGTGAGGTAAGCATGATCTCCTGTGTCGCTCTACTGCCTCATAGACTTCAGGCCACTAGGGAGGAGGGGACGGGAGCCATAGGAAATTACTTCTGCCCGGCGCCCCCTCAATAGTCTGGCGGCCGGCGCCCTGTGCGACCGCACAGGTCGCACATAGCTAAGGCCGGCCATGGTTCTACGTCTGGTTTGCCTGGGCGAACGAAGTCACACAGGGGAGGAACTGCTCCGCGTCATGAAAGAAGAAATCGATTGTAGGCTTTCTCCGCGACAACTAAAAATCGGAACCATGGTGACAGATAATGGAAAGAACATGGTGTCCGCGCTGCGCCAAGGCGGGTTGAGCCATGCGCCCTGCATGGCGCACGTATTTAATCTGGTTGTCAAACGGTTCCTCAAGTCTTATACCCAACTGCAAAACACTCTAAAAATGGCCAGGAAACTTTGCATGCACTTCAGCCATTCCTACACTGCCAAGCACACCCTCCTTGAGCTGCAGCGGCAGAATGGCGTCCCCCAACATAGGCTGATATGTGACATTTCCACCCGTTGGAATTCTACCCTCCATATGTTGGACCGACTGTACGAACAGAGAAAGGCCATAAACGATTTCTTAATGATCCAAGCGGACAGGAGTACTCCCCTGTGTAATTTTTATGTCAGCCAGAGGCAGATCATGCGTGACACCAGCCGCTTGCTCAGGCCTTTTGAGGAGGCCACGTTATTTGTCAGTCGTCAGGACTACGGTATGAACAACGTCATTCCACTGCTTCATGTCCTGGAACAGACGTGGAGACTGCATCTCATGGCCACATGAGTCCGGTGGGGGCTGAACTGGAGGAGGAGGAGGACATTGGAGCACAAGCATTTAGTGGTTTTTATACCCAGGTGACAGAAGAGGAGGAGCAGGAGCAGCCAGAGGAGGTAGATGGAGATGCGGAAGATGAGGCAGATGACCCAGAGACACCATGGCAGTTTACAGTGGAGTTGGAGGCAGGGAGTCCCTCCGAGTCACTTGCGCAAATGGCCCGATGCATGCTCACTTGCTTACATAGTGAAAGACGAATATTCACCATACGGCAGAGGGATGACTTCTGGCTCTCCACTCTCTTGGACCCTCGCTACCGGTCTAAAATGGGGGCCTTTTTTTTACCTGCTGAGAGGGAGGACAAACTGAAGTACTATAGAGACATCCTATGTAGTCAGTTGGCTGCTGCCTATCTGCGTCATCGTCCATCCTGTCGCAGGTCTGACCAGGGGGTCCCTCAGTGCTCACGTACCACTGCCATGGCTGCTGTGGGGGTGTCGGGGGTTAGGAGAAGTACCAGCTCCATCAGCAGCAACTTGAGTTTGGAGTCGCTGATGAGCAGCTTTCTTCACCCGAAAGTACTCACCAGCAGCAGCAGCAAGTAGACCAGAAGCAGACCATAAACCAGCAGGTGGTGGCCTACTTGGACAGCACCCTGCCACCCCAAATTGAAGATCCGCTGGACTACTGGGCAGCCAAACTGGATTTGTGGCCGCAACTGGGAGAATTTGCACTGGAGAAGCTGTCCTGCCTGGCTAGTAGTGTGGCATCAGAGCGGGTGTTCAGTGCGGTGGGGGCCATAGTTATCCCAAAGAGAACTCGCCTGTCCTTCCAAAATGTGGAAAGACTCACCATTGTCAAGATGAATCAGGCGTGGATCAGCCAGGATTTCCACCCACCAACGCCTGATGCATCAGATTAGATCAGCCATGATGCGTCTCCCAAACCTTGACAAATGAGACTGTGTTCTTCAGGCTACCTGCCTCAGCCACTCTTATGATGCTGCCACCCGCCTGAGGCCACACATCTACCAGCTGCTTCTTCTACTACCTAGCATCTTTACCAGTGACTGGTATTGCCACCCACCTCTCCACTCTGTCACTGACCCAATATGTAGCCTTCTGATGCTGCTGTCACCTTAAACAATCAGGTCTCCTCATGCTGCTACTGCTGTCACCTCCAGGCTATGTCACCATGCCACTCTGTGGCCTGATGATGCTGCTGCCACCTCCACATGCTGTGTCCTAGCTGCCGCTACCTCCTAATTATGTAATTGTGCCACTCTGTGGCCTACTCATGCTGCTGCCGCCACCTCCGCACGTTGTGTCCTAGCTGCCGCCACGTCCAAATTATGTAATTGTGCCACTCTGTGGCCTACTCATGCTGCTGTCGCCGCCTCCACATGCTGTGTCCTAGCTGCCGCTACCTACAAATTATGTAATTGTGCCACTCTACAGTATGCTGCTGCTGCCGCCGCCTCCACACGCTGTGTCCTAGCTGCCGCTACTTCCAAATTATGTAATTGTGCCACTCTACGGTATGCTACTGCTTCCGCCGCCTCTACACGCTGTGTCCTAACTGCCGCTACCTCCAAATTATGCCATTGTGCCATTCTGTGGCCTACTCATGCTGCTGCCGCCGCCTCCACGCCCTGTGTCCTAGCTGCCACTACCTCCAAATTATGTAAATGTGCCACTCTACGGTATGCTGCTGCTGCTGTCTCCACACGCTGTGTCCTAGTTGTCGCTACCTCCTAATTATGTAATTGTGCCACTCCGTGGCCTACTCATGCTGCTGCCGCCTCCACACGCTGTGTCCTAGCTGCAGCTACCTCCAAATTATGTAATTGTGCCGCTCTACGGTATGCTGCTGGTGGTGCTGCCGCCGCCTCCACACGCTGTGTCCTAGCTGCCGCTACATCTATATTATGTAATAGTGCCACTCTACGGTATATTGCATTTAAATTTTTATGACTGCTTCTGCCTCTCCCAGGGTATGTCATTGTGCCATTCTGTCTCAATAAAATTAGCATGACTCCTGCTGCCTCTTTCACTCTGTGGCCTTGAAATGTATTCGACTGCTGCCTCTTGCAGCTGCTGTTACGGTGCCACTCGTTGACCTAGTAAATGCATTCGACTGCTGCTGCCTCTTGCAGCTGCTGTTATGGTGCCACTATGTGGCCTTGAAATTTCTTTGACTGCTGCCTCTTGCAGCTGCTGTTACGGTGTCACTCTGTGGCCTTGAAATTTCTTTGACTGCTGCTTCTTGCAGCTGTTGTTACGGTGCCACTCTGTGGCCTTGAAATCTCTTCGATTGCTACTACCTCTTGCAGCTGCTGATAAGAACATATGCTACAGTTGATCTTAACCAAAAGGCCGAGAATTCTTTTTTACGGTCTGTTCTTCAGGGTATGTCACCATGCCACTCTCCGGCCTGATGCTACTGCCGCCGGCGACTGCACTTGCCGTCTCCTAGCTGCCGTTACATCAAAATTAGGTAATTGTGCCACTCTGTGGTCTCCAAATTGTACTACTACTTCCACTGCTGCTGCCATTTCCAAGGTCTGTCATTCTGCCACTCTGTGGCCTACTCATGCTGCTGCCACCTGGTCACACTGTCGTCGTGCTTCTCTATAGTCTGCTGATGCTGCTGCCACTGCCATCTCCACACTGTCTGGAGGGGCTCCGCTTGTATAAGTGTGTAATAGAACAGGTTCTGTCAAAATGTAGGTGAAATCAGTGTTTGGTGAGTTTTGGACCCTTAACTGCCCAAATACATAAAAGTGTGCAGCGATTCTAAGAGCGAAGCCTGTTATGTGCGTGTCACACTGGCTCACAGTATTCTTTCACTACCACAGTAGACTCCCTATTAGTGTTGAGTGAGCATGCTCTGCCGAACTCGCTGTTCGGCCGAACACAGAGTGTACTCGAGCGCAATGCTGGCATTCACTGTAATGTTGATTTGTACGCTAATGCTACGCATTGTAGTCTAATGCGTATGAATTTGTATGCTAATGCGTACGCATTTGGACGCTAATGTATACACATTGTCCGCTAATGCGTACAAATTCAGGTAATTAGCATACTTTTACGAGCGAAAGAAGTAAAAGAGGAGAAGTCGTGATTCTGACCTTTTCCTATTAACCAGACACCCTCCCCTTTTCCGAGCGGGGGGTGCTGGTTTAGTCCCATTGACTAACATTATGCTTGAGTGCTCAGCCAGAGCACCCGAGCATACGAGCACAGAGGTGCTCGCTCAACACTACTCCCTATGCATTTTACTGCAAGGCACAGTGTTCTTCCACTATCCAGACTCTCTGCAGCCCGGAAGTAGCCATTTTAACGCGATTCGTAACAAATTTATTCGGATCGAAGCTAATCTTTTCGGAAAATTCGGCGGACTAGCCGAATCGAACTTTTGAAAAATTCGCTCATCTCTATTTATCATGATACCTGTTGAATGGACAATGATTAACTTCACTCAAACCTTTCTAAGACATCTTGCTACTTTCCCCATACATACAATGCATTCAGAAAGTCTTTGGACCCTTTCACTTTTTCCCATCTTATTATGTGGTGGACTTGGGCAGAAACTTGATTGATTTTTATTTTATTTTTCTTAGCACATAATCCTGCACTCAGTACCCCATAATGAGGAAGTGAAACTGAATGTTTGAAGTCTTTGCTATTTTACAGAAAAGGAAAAACTAAAACACTGCATTGACATAACTATTTTGTATTTTCTTTTTTAATAAATTTGTAAAACATTTTTAAATTCTGTTTTCACTTTCCCATTATAGGGCATTCAGTGATTGGGGGGGGGTCAAATTTTAGCAAAAGGCTGCAACATCAACTGTAAAAAGAGTGAAAGGGTCTGAAGATTTTGTACTGGGTTTATAAAAATGTATGCCCTGGTACCTTAAAAACATCAAAATAATTTTTAAGTGCAATTTGCACACACCAGTCTTTTGTATTCGCTTGTAATGGTGACATTTTTTCATAACAAGAGCAGATGATACTGAGCTAGCACTGCAAGATATACTGGTCAAAAATTCCAAAATGAATCATTATGGATGGTGAAAATCATGGGCATAACTATAGCCATAGCACCAATAGCACTTGCGATGTGGCCCAGAGGTTGAAGGAGCCCAATCAGGTGCAAGAACATTATATATGGGCTAAGCCCTCTATTTATAAAATCTGAGACTCTTAGCCAATATATTTTGATCAAAACACATCTGTTCCCTCCTACCCACGCCAAGGTAGTCTCAGTCAGGCAGGTCCTACGCTAAACCTACCATGTTTAGGTTTTCAGTGTAGCGTGGGATCTGCCTGACTGAGACTACCTTGACATGGGTAGGCAGGAACCGTTTCATAAATGTAGCCATGGACATCCACCTATTTATTTATCCTATCATGCACAATGTTTTTATCTTTGGTTTTTCTCTGTGATTTTTTTAATTTTTATTTGTAAAACCAAAATACTTTTTAAAAGGTTACCTTGTATGCTTTAACTATAGTCTCTGTCCTAAACGTATTATATATATTTATTTATAAGGATTAATTTCTTTATTACTACAGTAGATCTCTAGGTCACTTAGGCTACGTTACCCTGATATAAAATAATGAATTAACGTACCTACATTGCTTAATTTTAATTACAAACATAATTTCTATGTTACTCATCTTTTCATTTTACTCTGTGTAACTTAATGTGAACAAGGCTAGTCCGCCAAGTGATCAAAGTGTGATAAAACAGAGTAGATGTAGTGCTCGGTAGTGTTCATTTAAAAAAATAATCAAATAAACCACATAATAATTGACCATATATGTAGATTGTAGAATATAATGGAGATGTTGTTGGACAGAAATGTTCAACCAATCGTTTAACAATCTAACAAGTCCACACCACTACAGTAACAACAACATCCATAAGTTGAAGGATTAAATCAATAGTCAATCTGAGTAGTCTTAAATAGACAATATGTAAATATTGCAAATTATCACATGGCAGTCTAGGATCTATGAAACTTGTGCCTGTTCTTCTGCATATACCCTTGTCTTTGCTTAAAATAATGTTTCATGAAGGAAGCTGTTTCAGACTACAGCTCCTTAGCACAACAGCCTAAAACCAGGAAAATATTGTCAGTGACTTGCCTAATTGGAGGGGTCAAACCACAGCCCTATTTACCTATCCTCTGCCCAACCACCCTCAGCCCTACCTCTCCTGTACTTTGAGAAACATATAAGGGAGATAAGGGAAATCGTCAACAAGGGGAAATAGCACCAGGCTCATCTCAGCACTTGTTACCCAAGGGTCACAGTACTGAGCAAGAGAATAACTGTCCCATTATTAAGGTTACATGTAAAGAAATCTATGCAGATTGACCTCTGGTCAATCTTTTCCAAACTACAGCAATAAATTACAACAGTACCAGGAGACATGATTCCATGCATTTTCTTTCATATTATGGACAAACTTATTGAGGCAGTATCTCATAATCCATAAACTAGATTTAAAGCATTTTAAAAGCATAATACTTCATATTGACATTCATTATAAGAGTGGATTCTGGATGAAATTGTCATCAAGAATATAGTTAAGCATATTGTTACATCTCAGGACAAGGCTCTCCAAAGCATTTGCCTGAAGAATGGACTACAGTCACCTACAGGATATGAAGGAAGATGTAAAGTACCTCCATTTTAAACTTAGTGAGACCATGCCTTGCTACATAGTTCTTTGCTTATTCTTTGATGATTTTGCAATAGATCATACAGTTCATTGAATTTGAATGATTATTGGGTCTGAATATCACAACTTTTCAACATGTACTGCACATGCACACTAAAGGAGGCCGATCCTAGCTTATATACTTTAATTAATAATATTTTATCTGATTCCCTATTGAGGAGGTATGTGCCTATTATCTTATATCTTACTGTTTTTTTATCCTCAGTAGAGGAATAATTTTTGGAATTTCCTTTTTTCCAGTTATCTATTACTAACCAGTGGTTCTCTCTAGTGTTAATTAGAGAAAGAGTTCACAATTCTATACAATGCCAAATCTTGATGTTTACCCTATATACCAGGTCACTTGCTAAAGGTTACAATATTGTGAAAAGGTTTTTGGTTGGTGTATGAAATGCTGCAAAGTAAGGCTACTTTCACACTTGCGTTTGCAGGATACGTTTGTGGGATCCGTCACAGACTCTCACAAATGGTCCTGAACTGATCAGTTTTATCCTAATGCATTCTGAATGGAAAAGGATCAGTTCAGAATGCATCAGTTTTGCTTCAGTTTGCTTCAGTTCAGTCTCCATTCTGTTTTGGAGGCGGGCACTAAAACGCTGCTTGCTGCATTTTGGTGTCCACATAAAGAAACTGATGCAAACGGATCCGTCATGACTCACAATGTAAGTCAATGGGGACGGATCAGTTTTATCTGACACAATAGAAAACGGATCCGTCCTCCATTGACTTGCAATGGAGTTCAAGACGGATCTGTCTTTGCTATGTAAAAGATAATACAAACGGATCCGTTCAGAATGGATGCAGACGGTTGTATTATCATGACGGATCCGTTTGTGAGAGCCCGGACGGATCTCACAAACGGATCCTGCAAACGCAAGTGTGAAAGTAGCCTAAGAATGCTTTAAAAATAGAAGTGTTAATTGTTCATTTTTATTAATGAACAAACTACAAAGTAAAAGAACAAAAGAAATCTAAATCAAATCAATATTTGGTGTGACCACCCTTTGCCTCTAAAACAGCACCAGTTCTTCTAGGTACACTTGCACACAGATTTTGAAGGAACTTGGCAGGGAGGTTGACTTGCCTTGCCTTGTCTTGGAGAACTAATCACAGATCTTCTGTGGATGTAGGCTTGCTCAAATTCTTCTGTCTATTAATGTAATCCTAGACATACTCGATGTTGTTGAGATCAGGGCTCTGTGGGGGGCCATATCTTCACTTCCAGGACTCCTTGTTCTTCTTTATGCTGTAGATAGTTCTTAATAGCATTGACTGTAAGTTTGGGGTCCTTCTTCTGCTACAGGATAAATTTAAATTTAAACTATTATCACTTCTATTTTTGAAAGTATTCTAACTGTGCTGATTTTTTTTCCACACCTGCCTAAAATGTTTGTACAGTGCTGTATATGAAAAATGAGAAGTTTTCAAAGTGATTGTGGATACTTTCACTTGCTGGGAAATGACTATTACACCCATAAAACCATGTGAGTGATTGTAATGGCCTCATAGTTTTGGGAGTAAAACAACTGTATCCAGGCAAACTTACTGTATGTTTGGGGTTGTTGTCCTGCAGCAGAATATTTTTAAACTATTAACTTCTATTTTCATCCACCATTTTCTATATATGGGTTTTAAAATAATTTCTATTATCTCAAAGGGCCTAAAGTCCCCTTATACCTATTGAATGTTAATGTGATGTGTGTCAAAGAAACAAACTTGCGATGTCATGACCCGGGTAGAATCAAACACTACCCTTATATTAATTTGTCTCCTGCACCTAACAAAATAGGAGTGTTTCAATACTCATAAGATATACTGTAGCGGATGAGGATGAGGATTACAGGTTAATTTGAATTGTCTGATTAACAATGTCCCATATACATTGGTTTTAGTGTTAGCTCCAAATAGGTACCAAGTCTAATTTTTATATAATTGTTAGTTAAAATATATCCTTAATTATAGTTGGGGATATTAAGAATACCTGTTGGCCTTCAATTTTACCACAAAAGTATGTAGTCCTGAGCCTACACGCATGTTGTCATTGATTCATAAATACAAGTGTCATGATGTTTGGCAAATCTAGCACCACACTGAATGGGACTTTACTTTTGTCCCACCCCATAGCTTGTATACTAAGGCTGACTATTTTTAGTTGGCAAGGTACTACTCTAGAATAAATAAGGAAGCTGTTTCAACTGTAACCTGGTCCGAACATATATCTATCACTATGATAGTGACAAAGCAGTATAACCATTTGCCAAACTCTGATTGAAGCATTAATAATTATATCTTGAACATATCTTGTAGGGAAGAGTTTGGGTGTACTTATAAATCAGAGTCTAATAACACCATGCAATGTCAATCAGCTGTTTCTAAAACCAGCAGAATACCATCATATATTAAAAGCTGCATAGACTTGCAGGTTATGTAAGAGTAGATTATTTTATGTAGCCAGTGTAGCTCCATAAGTTTGGTTGGCAGCTGAATTTGAAGGGAATGTCTCAATTTTTTTTTTAATCATATATTGACTCAACAGTGGAAGTAACCCAAAGGTTCTCTTTTTCTTTTATATTGATGGCTTTTCCTGGGGGTAGACTATTAATATTTAATTGGCGGGTGTCCAATACCCAACACCCATGACAATCAGATGTTTGTCAGTAGATCTGGTGCTGGAAATAAATGCAAGAAGGACACAGCTTCATCCATTGTGTAGTGGAAAGTGCTGGCTACTTCAAGCGCTACTCCCACTGAAGATGAATTTAAGCAACACTGCAGTAACCAGCTTTGTCCACTACACAATGTAGTGTGGTTGCAGTGTCAACTTCAAGAACTGCAGATACCCCTAAACAGCTGATCATAGACGTGCAGGATATTGGATGCCCACAGATAAGATATTGATGGTCTATCCTGAGGATAGGCCATCAATATAAAAGAAGTGGATAATTTGTTATTTACCTCATTCAGATTGAAATTGAAAAGCTTTACCCCCAGCCAGATTTTGAACAAATGTGGGTAGGCTACATTGTGGTAGTAAAAATGATTATACTAGCAAAAATTCTTTATTTTTTCTAAGGCATATCCAAAAGCTGACACTCAACTTCTTTTGGAAAAGCAAGCGATCCAGAATGGCTATACCAAATTTTGCACTGTCTACAAAATTAGGTAGACTTGATTATCCATTTATATTCACATATTATAATGCTAATATCAAATTAAAATTTGGTGGATTCATTAGAGCTTTAACAATGGGTGGATATTGAATCTACAGTAAAGGGATATTCTAATATAGGTTGGATTAGTGAGGGACCGGACTACATCCATTCATACATATCTAAGAATGATTTTTACAAAGACATTCTAGTACAGCATTTGAATTACACATTTACAACCAGATTTACAAACAGATTATCATCAAACACCAAGGCTCCTGATGCCTCATGGGAATATCTAAATATCAAGCAATTCTGCTTCTTAAACAGTCAGAATAACTTTTATTCCTGCTCAGTTGGGAAACTGATTTGAAATACGGCATTACCACCAATTAATGGTGCTTTGTATTTCCTTTAAGCATTAACACCTCTAGGTGTGCAAATCATCTTGAAACCACCAGTAATTTACTATATAGGTGATACTGACATAAATCCTACCTGGATAGAGGCTCCTCACAGATGGAGGTTAGTGTCTCTGGTGTTAAATCCATGGGTAATGGTTGATTTGATTAAAAACAAGTTCATGGTAGAAAAATTGAGAATTGAAGTCAACCATGCAAAAGGTTTGGGCTTGCAGAGTTCATGCAATATGATGATTTAAGCAAAAAAGGTCAAAGGTAAACAGCAGAGTGTAAGTAAATCCAAGTTAATGTAAGTAAATCCATGCACTATAGAAACTAGCAAACCTATTGCAATGAACAGTGGAGGAAGGTCCTTAATAGTCATAGAGTTCAGACTGTTTAGTTGCTGAACTGAGTGTGGACAGATAGCATAGTACAGTTAGTGAGCACAGACAGCAGAATTTGAATCATAGACTTCGGTCAACAGCAACAGACATAGTGGGGGAAAGTGTGACAGTGGCATTTTTCTGGCAGAATGCTGACATTTATAAAGAACCCATTGGATCCCAGTCAAATTCAATTATAGTGAATTAAACTAGATCAAGCAGGCAGAAGATGAGCTACTTTTTTAACTATGGATTTTCTTGCACCAACTCTTTGTTGACATCTATTTGGTGCATTTTTTAACCCTTTCCCACACTAGTTATCTTATATTATTTCCAATTTTTCTCTCCTGCATTCCAAAAGTCATAACTTTTTTATTTTTCTGTCCATATAAAATATTACTAATCATGAGGAATCGGAACAAAATACAATTGCACCATTGTTTTATGGGTTTCATTTTTACGGCATTCATTGCGCAGTAAAAACATATTGGAGTTCATTTATCAAACACCGACATTTCATGCCAATCTTTGATGCCCTTTGCACTGCCAGAGTATGAACCTAATTTATGACGAGGCACAGACCTCCACTGGACCATACGCCTGTAGTGAAATCTTATCCAGTTCCTTACTGTAGTATTTTTCAAACATCATTTATGCTAGTTTCCTGGCATAAATGCTCATTATTTGCCATGGCCAGCACCAAGAAACTGAGGAGTTGAGGTGCACCAAGTGGTTAGGCCCTGCCCCTCAGTGCACTCAAACCCTTATTTGCATAACGAATAAAAGTCTATTTTCATAGGAATGCAGCAATCAGTTTTCACAAGACAGGTATCACTTTAAACAGCAGGATAAATCCTACAGACAGTATGGCTGGTTTAATAGTGTTGATCTTGTTGACAGATTTTCTTTAATGGACTGTCTGGTTTTAGTGTTAAACATAACATTATATTAAAAAAAATAAATATTAGTGTTTTGTTCTAAAAAACAAAAAAACTCTTTCTTGTTTCCCCAGCACAAAAGATGCTTTCTCTTATAATGTGACAGAAAGCGAACTTTAGAAAGATGAATGAGCAGTGCAGCTGCTGGCTTTTTGTAACTGATGTGATCTCCCTAGCTACATGAACAAATGGTCTGTGCATGAAATCTTACAAAAGCCCATGCTAATGTGTTGTGATATGAATTACATGAATGTGTTGGTGACATTTCACCTACCACCGTGTTAGACTGTTGTATTTCAGACAAGAACATCACAGCTGATAACCGATGTTCACTTTACATGTCAAATAATCCAGTGATTGATAGCAATATATTCTAGATGATTTTCTCTCAGGCTAACTAAAAAGTAATTTTTCCCATCATTAAGTCTTTGCCAAAGTACATAATTGGAGATACTAGTAGACCAACAGCAGATGGTTGCTTCACTACTGTTCACTTTATGTGGGAAGTGAAGTACAGTTTTGATTTGGAGCCAATTATGCTCAGGGGTGTAATTACCATAGCGGCAGACCATGTGACTACTATGGGGCCCAGGGCAAGAGGGGGCCCAGTCTTAGTTGAGATTATCTCCTCTTCTACTGGGGGGGGGGGGGCAACTTGGTCAGGACTCTACCCTCTAAAGAAAGAACTTTTAGCAAACAAGGCAGTGGAAAAAGTGGCGCAAGGCTCATTGAAAGGGGTTCAGGCAGAAACCCTTCTGTCCTTTGTGGGGGGCCTGGTTTGATCCTTGCTATGGGGCCCTTACGTCTCTATGTATGCCACTGATTATACTGTATTAATAAACTATATTGCAAGCAATTCCCTAAAAGGAATAATTATTATTTAACATTGAGTGATATAATTTGATATTTGTATTTTAAAGGGGTTGTGCAGTGCCGGGATGCTCATGCAATGTACGTTCACAATACAGCAGTTACCTCAGAGCGGGTTTGCACAAGAGCAAGCAGGCCACCACTACTACATGGCCGCGGTGGCCGTAACTAGGGGCAACGGCCTGACTGATGTGTGTGGGACAATGCCTATACAAATAAGAAAATCTCCTAAATGGTACATTTTATATAAATACATTCTATTAGTAATAATATTGGTATGGCTGTATCTAACTATACAAACTACATTTGTGAGATGGGAATACCCCCTTAATGTGTAAGCCTTCTACAATATTATTAATAAAAATATCGAAGAGTATAGGGCCCAATATTGACCCCTGTGGTACTCCACTAGTGATGGTGACCCAATCTGTATGTACCGTTAATACCCACTGTGAGGAATAAGGAATCATGATCCAGGTTTTAGACATGATTTAATCACAGCCATCTTCAAGACATGATTTAATCACAGCCATTTTCAAGACATGATGTAATCACAGCCATCTGCTGGCACCTAGCAGATGGCTTAAACACCGCAGGGGGTCCTGGCTTCAAAGAAGGTCACTAGTATGTTACTTGTATACGATTCACACATCTACCAGCCATTCCGGAACCAAAGCTCTCTCCATAGGAAGAACCCCCAGCAGGGGGCTATCCACTTGTTACAAATGATGCCTACTTTCCAGACATATGGGAGCCAGGAATTAATAAAGAATTATGGACTGGCTGTGTATCACAAACCTCAGCCAATCATATATTCGCGAAGCGGGGACAGAGAGGGACAGGTACATGTCCATAAGTTAGCGATCACATGTCAGGAAGCGGAGATACAGAGATCTCCAAGCAGGAACCTAACAAGTGTTTCGTGTTTGGTCTCCACCTGTAGCCGGAAGCCACCTGTAGCTGGAACTCAGGCGGGTCCGTTGGTACCAGAACCTTTTTTACTGTGACCTCCCGGTCTGGAGCTATGGGCCATATTGGTTTTGAGGAGCTTTTTGCTACCAGAACTGGGATGGGGGGGGGGGTTGACTCCTCCCGGGGGAGGAGGGGAGTGGCCGGCTGCAGGATAAAAGGCCCCAGAGAACAAAGGCCATTGTCTTTCTCTGGAGGGGGTCACCTGGTGCATTTGTGTTTGGAGAGACCCTTGACAAACGGCTGACATCACTGCCCCCATGTGGTTACAGCCAGGCCTTACAGCAACCCAGAAACCATCTTAATAGACTATCCATCTCTCTGGTAACTGAATATTGTTCTGTTCAATTCTGTTGAACCATACCACTTGTATTTGCATATCTGACCGTTGTATCCATCTTCTGTGTATATAGTTATGTATAGTGAGCCCTTAAGGCGATAAAATATATAATTTAATCTTGTGCTGTTCTTGTATCTCGATCACGAATCCCCACGTCGATCACGACTCGGTTTTGCTGGTGATAGTGAAGAGGGTCTCTCAGCTGGTTAGGATTGTGAGTGAGCGTAGCGCCATGCAGGGCTACCCTCTCTCCCTTTCTGTGCCTGCCTGTGCCCGCATGGACAGGAGGCGTCTGTCAAAAACCATGCCATACGTAACCTTACACACCCCGAGGGGGCGTGGAACGTCACGTGTTTGTAGGCAAAGACTGAACCGTACCGATTGATCCCCGCGTAAGCACGCGCAGGGTGAGAGCTGCCGGTACGGTTAGTCACACATTGGTGGCAGCAAAGTAGGATCAAGATACTAGTGTGTGTGAGTGTGAGACCCATACTCCAGACACTAAAGACTACCAGCAGTAACTTGTGCTGCTGGAGTCTTAAGATCAGCTCAACACTAGACAGTCTGTGTGCAAATACAATAAGGTGTGTGTGTGTGTATCAGGTTGTAGTCTGTGTCAGTGATCATTGGTGGCATTGATGGCCAATAGCACAAGAATAAAGGCTAAGGGGATGGCTGAGGCTATAACTGATGGCATGGAGGACGCAGTCCAGATAAGGGGCCAAGAGGAGGTGGAAGGCAACTTTTTTCAAGGCGAGAGGGAGCACAGCCAAAGCCCCCCAAGGAGCCAGTTGCCAGAGGTCAGGCCCACGGGGGGCCGATCTCCACCTGCCCATCCCCCCAGCCAGGCAGACTCAGATGTCCTCCTGCAAGCTGCTGTGGTTAGTCTCCAGGTGGGGGATCAGGCCACCTACGAGTGGCAGAATAACGCAAGCAAGTAGAAGCGGCAGATTGTCGCCACCAAGCAGAGGCTTCAGAGCAGCGTAAGAACCAGCTGTGGGTGCTACAGCTCCAACTGCAGCAGCCATCCCCAGCCCGATGTGGGTCTCCAGAGATCCGGGTCCCAAAGCTATTGGCAGAGGACTTCCCCTTGCTGGACAAACATGGGAACTTGGACCCCTATTTGTTGGCATCTGAAACCACCTGCCATCAGTACCAGCTGCCGGAGGATCAGTGGGTACGATTCTTAACGCCACATCTCAGGGGAAAAACCCTGGAAATGTTTGGGTATTGTCCCTGCGAGACTACACTGAGCTATGAGGATATCAAGCATGCTCTGGTCCGACAGTACAATTTGACTCCTGAGACGTATTGGAAAAAGCTCCGGAGTTTGCAGCAGGGCCCTGCCCAGAGCTGGGCCGATCGCATGCTGGCCTTGCTGAGAGCGGTCGACCAGTGGACCACAGGATTGGAGCTCACCACCGTCCAGCAGCTTAAGGAGCTCATTGTCATGGAACAGTTCTTGTGGAATTGCCCTGAGGACCTCCAGCAGTATCTCCATGACAGGAAGCCAAAGGTGGCCTCCACAACAGCAGCCCTTGCCGATGAATACACCAACAACAGGACTTCAGAGGCCCGGAAACCTGTTGGCTGGAGAGGGGGTAAGATGCATGCGGTACCTGCTGCCCCTGCCTCTAGGCCCAAGTGGACACCGGCCCCTGCTTCACAGTCCACATCGGTGGGGGAACCCCAACTTTGCCACCCGTGTAAGCAGCCAGGACACTTCAAGGCCATGTGTCCCCAGCACCAGAGGGACCAAACCCAGTCGTCGACCCGGGAACCGTCCACTGTGCTGTGTGTGGGTGGGGGTGGTGGGCGGTCCCTTGACAATTTTCAACCCATCACCGTCTGCCAGGCCATGGGACTTAGACACACCGGCGCTGAGATGACTCTGGTACGGCCTGAACTGGTGGCACCACAAGATTTGGTGCCCAGGAGATCCCTTGCTGTCTCCGGGATAGGAGGAGTAGAACCGTCGCCAAGGTCTATTTGGACTGGGGCGCCGGTCTAGGAGGTGGGGGTATCCTCGAATATCCCCGCCAGTGTTTTGCTGGGGACGGACTTGGGGCGGCTTGTGTCTAAGTACGTGGCCGCTGACACCCCGGAGTCTGATTCCCCAGAAGGTGATGTAATGTCCACCCCTGTTGCTACTGATAGTGTACAGAACATGCCTGGTAATGGTGATGTGGGGGTGGGGGATGTAATGTGTGCCTCTTCCCAAAGTGGGAAGGAGGTCATTCACGCCCGCTGTGCTGAGGCCCCAGGGTGTGGCCAGCGAGCAGGCTGGGACCTGTTGTCCTCAGTAGTGGCTACTGAGGGGACAAGCAGGGGGCAGACAGCTGTGAGGGAGGAGGATGCAGATGAGGTCAGGGCTGTTCCAGGAGAAGTAGGGCTTCCAGGTAAGGCCTCAGTGCAGGATTCCTCCACAACCGGGTTGTCAGAGGGCCAGGTTAGTCCATCTCGACTGGCGACTTGGTCAGAAGCCGAGGGGAAGCAGGCGCTACCGGTGGTGGCAGTGGCCATAGCTGCTGTCACGTCCAGTGGGAGCGCTGGGGCCCTAGGGACCCCTCAGGGGTCTGATGGCTTTAGCCCTTCTGACCAAGTGGCTGCCGAGTCGGACGGAGGCCAGGAGACAGGTCCCGAGGATCTGACAGAGGACGTGGCAGTCTCTTCTATTCTGACCACGTCCAGTCAGGGATTTTAAGTGGCGCAGGTGGCACAGCCTCCCTTGGACTCAGACCTTGAGCGAGTGGTCTGGGACCAAGGACGGCTGTACCGGGTTGCTGTCCAGCAGTGGTCGCCGGAGGCGTGGCCTGGGGACCGGCAGGTAGCGAAACTGACAGGGGACGTGGCAGTCTTATCTATTCTGATCACGTCCAGTCCGGGATTTAAGGTGGTGCTAGTGGCTAGCACCAGCCTGGAAGCTCTCAAGGAGCGGACAGCGCAGCCTCCCTTGGACTCAGACCTCGAGCGTATGGTCTGGGGCCAAGGATGGCTGTACCGGGGTGCGGTCCAGCAGTGTTCACCGGAGGTGTGGCCTGGGGATCGGCAAGTAGTGGAACTGACAGGGGACGTGACAGTCTCATCTTTTCTGACCACGTCCAGTCAGAGATTTCAGGTGGTGCTAGCGGCTAGCGCCCGCCTGAAAGCTCTCACGGAGCACGTGGCGCTGTCTCCTTTGGACGCAGACCTCCCGCGGATGGTCTTGGACCAAGGACGTTAGTGCCGGGACGCGGCCCAGCTGGGCACGCCGGAGGTGTGGCCTAGGGACCGACAAATAATTGTACGCTTTCTGTTAAGGCCAGAGGCCACAGAAATGCTGCAGGGCATGGAGTATGCCCCTGCCACTTTTTAGCGCGTGGTCAACAAGCTGCTTAAGGGGCTCGAAGGGTACGCAACTGCGTACCAGGAAATAATTGCCATCTTTGGTCCCACGGGGAAGGATCCCCGAGAGCACCTGGCGCAGGTACTCAGGCAGATCTGCCAAGCAGGCTTGACCATTTTGCCAGGAAAGTGCCAGTTGGACATAAGCAAAGGGCATCGGGTAGGCAGGGAAGCATTGAAACCGGTGCCCAGCAACGTGGATGCCAGCGCATCCTGGCTCACCATCCGGGGCAGGAAACAGGTAATGTCCTTCCCGGGCACCGTTGGATACTATAGAAGGTTCAAGCCCCACTATAGTAACCTGGCGGGGTCCCTGACGGACCGCACCCAAAAGAAGCTATCCTCCGCAGTAGATTGGTCTTCCAGGCGCTGAAGGCTGCTGCCCTTCCATGCTTCCCAGTACTACAGGCAGCCGACCTCACGTGGCCATTTATGGCACCGACCGGTGCCAGTGATTTTGGCTTCGCTGCCATGCTCGGTCAGGTCAACCCTATGGGTCAGGAACGAATGGGAGATTGGTATGCTTGAGTCTCGCGGTCCAGCCATACCACTTCACCATTCACCACGGGAAGGGCCCTGACCACAGGAATGCCGACAGATTATCTCAACAAGGAGAGGGTGTGGATGGGCGCACAGGGGAAAACAGGAATGTGCTGCACCCTAGCGCCCTCTAAAGGAGGGAGGTGTGAGGAATAAGGAATCATGATCCAGGTTTTAGACATGATTTAATCACAGCCATCTTCAAGACATGATTTAATCACAGCCATCTTCAAGACATGATGCAATCACAGCCATCTGCTGGCACCTAGCAGATGGCTTAAACACCGCAGGGGGTCCTGGCTTAAAAGAAGGTCACTTGTATGTCACTTGTATATGATTCACACATCTCCCAGCCATTCCGGAACCAAAGCTCTATCTATAGGAAGAACCCCCAGCAGGGGGCTATCCACTTGTTACAAATGATGCCTACTTTCCAGACATATGGGAGCCAGGAATTAATAAAGAATTATGGACTGGCTGTGTATCACAAACCTCAGCCAATCATACATTCGTGAAGCGGGGACAGAGAGGGACAGGTACATGTCCATAAGTTAGTGATCACATGTCAGGAAGCGGAGATACAGAGATCTCCAAGCAAGAACCTGATAAGTGTGTTGTGTTTGGTCTCCACCTGTAGCCGGAACTCAGGCGGGTCAGTTGGTACCAGAACCTTTTCCCTGTGACCTCCCGGTCTGGAGCTATGGGCCATATTGGTTTTGTGGAGCTTTTTGCTACCAGAACTGGGACGGGGGGGTTGACTCCTCCCGGGGGAGGAGGGGAGTGGCCGGCTGCAGGATAAAAGGCCCCAGAGAACAAAGGCCATTGTCTTTCTCTGGAGGGGGTCATCTGGAGCATTGGTGTTTGGAGAGACCCTTGGACAAGCGGCTGACATCACTGCCCCCATGTGGTTACAGCCAGGCCTTACAGCAACCCAGAAACCATCTTAACGGACTATCCATCTCTCTGGTAACTGACTATTGTTCTGTTCAATTCTGTTGTACCATACCACTTGTATTTGCATATCTGACCGTTGTATCCATCTTCTGTGTATATAGTTATATCTAGTGAGCCCTTAAGGCAATTAAATATATAATTTAATCTTGTGCTGTTCTTGTATCTCGATTAGAGATGAGAGAATGTATTCGCCGATTCGTTGATTCGTATCGAATCTTGGAAATTTTTAGCTGCGAAGCGAATCCGAATATTAGGTGATTCGCTTCGGCTTTGTACGCATTCGCTACATAGTTTGTCCTATAAATTATACGCTATTGCTACGTATAAGTTACTTTTGTGTACGAATTCAATTCATTAGCGAAATTTTATTGTTAGTTCGTTTATCGTGTGCAAAAGCCCGGGAAGAAAGCGGTCACCTGACCTAGTGGGCAGGGCTTGCTCTGATTGGCTCAGGCTCGGTAAGCCAGTGATGCATCACTTCTGCTGCAACTGCTGAGACGAGCAGAAGCACTGTGTGTGAAGTTCTGAGACTCTGAGACCTGTTTTGTGAAAATTGGGGTGTAATTGCTCTGGGAATCCATATTACAGATATCAGGGATACTGCAGGGCAAGTGCAGGGCCAGTTCAGGGCTAGTAATTAATCAAGCAGTGAGAGAGAGACAGGGAGAGATAGGGAGAGACAAGGAGATACAGGGACAAAGAGCAGCTGCAGGGCCACAGAGTAAATTGAAAAATGTCTGGAATGGATAAGCAAAAGGGGTCCAGTTCCAGCCAGACCTCAAGCTATTTGCAATACTTGGCCGTTGTTCCACCATGCTAACCCACCATGGCGCAAAATTGTAGTGGAGGAGAAAGTGGATGAGGTAGTGGAATGGATGGCATGCTCATCTCAGTATCGGCCGGATGATCTGCTGTCATCTGCTGATATAGTATCCATATGAAGCCAGGGGTCAGACTCAGAGCATTCCTCCTGCACCGCCATTCCTCTCCAGCAAAGCCCGTCATTTTTGTACGCACTTTGTACGCTTATGCGTACGTGTTCAAAGAGTTTGCGTACCTTTTTACCTGAACGTTTGTTATTAGTGTGCGAATGTTCGCTAAAAGCCGTATAATTACGTATATTTTGTACGCAAATTAAACTAATCTATTCATCGAATATACTAATCTTAGGAAAAGTTCGGCGAATGTTCGGCGAATAAAATTTTGCATGATTCGCTCATCTCTAATCTCGATCACGAATCCCCACGTCTGTGTTCTCAGTAATATTGTTATACGCTACCGGGTTGGCTGCTCACCCGATATAATCTGTTAACGGACCGGAGTTATATCAAACGAGAGCTGGTGGCAATACTACTGGGCTGATAGACTCGGTTTCGCTGGTGATAGCGAAGAGGGTCTCTCAGCTGGTTAGGATTGTGAGTGACTGTAGCGCCACGCAGGGATCGCGTGGGCTACGCTCTCTCCCTTTCTGTGCCTGCCTGAGCCCACGTGGACAGGAGGCGTCTGTGAAAAACAGTGCTGTACGTAACCTTACACACCCCGAGGAGGTGTTGAACGTCATGTGTTTGTAGGCAAAGACTGAACCGTACCGCGTGATCCCAACGTAAGCACACGCAGGGCGAGAGCTGCGGGTACGGTTCGTCACACCCACCCTCTGATTTCTATCACTTAGTGAGCCAGTTACTTACCCAAATACAGACATTTTCTGCCAGTCCATGTATTCTCTTTTTTATATACTAAGCTTTTATGTGGTACAGTATTAAATGCTTTGGAGAAGTCTAGATATATGACATCCATTGACTCACCACTAAAACTTACCTCCTCATAGAAACTGATTAAATTACATGACTTCATGAAGCCATGCTGATTTGGTGTCATTCGCTTATTTTCATTGAGGTACTCCAAAATAGCATCTCTTAGAAAACCTTCAGTTTACTCACAACAGATGTTACACTTACCGGCCCAGAGTTTCTGAGCTCTGTTTTTGCCCTATTTTTCAATATTGACACCACATTTTCTAAGCAACAATTCTGTGGAACTCTTCCTATCAATATAGAGTCCTTACATATCAGAAATAAGGGTCTGTCTATAACATTACTTAATTTTCTTAGGATACGGGGGTGTATGCCATCTGGTTCCAGTGATTTGTTATTTCAATCTTTTTAAGACGCTGCTGCACTTCTTCCTGGGTCAGACAGGGCACTTTTAATAGGAAATTTACTTTTCATTCTGTGTTTCATCTGACAGTTTGTTTTCCTTAGTGAATACAATGGATAAAAACATATTTAATAGCTTTGTTTTCCCCCTCATCATTCTGTAAAGGGCTGACACCTTCAGATTTACACATTTTAGCATTAAATTAATTGCCAAAGGGAGAAAAACTATCTCCAATTTGGCTGCTTTTATTTGTCTTTTACATACGTATTCTACTTTTTTCCTTATAGTTTTTCAATGCTTCCTTGCTACGCTCTTGTTTTCTGTCATGTATTGCTTCCTATACATTTCTATTTATCCACATTTTCTTGTTCTATGTACCACTCACAATTAGAGTTTAGGATGCTTTCAAAAGTACCTTTTTTTGTGGCTGCATTTTTTTTAGGATATTGTCAATGGTCTCACTTAGCTGGTCAAATTTAGCTTTTTTTAAGTTTTTTTGTTTTTTTGTTTTTGTTTCATTGAAGAAACACTCTTTTGGATGACAGTTGGAAAGTTATTATTTTATGGTTACTATTTCCCAGGTGTCCCCAAACCTGCACATCTGTTGTCCTGTTAGGTCTATTGGTTAGTACTTAGTCCACTATAGCCGTCCTTTAGTTGACTACTGAAACAGTTGAGGTCATTATGATTTGCCACCTCATCTATCTCCTTTAAAAGTAAATTTTCTGTGGACTATGGTGGCTTATAAAAGACATATATCTTCCCAGGGTGTGGGCTTTAGAAGGATTTTACTTAAAGGCAAACCCCGCCCCCTCTCCGGTTTTGACTATCCTTTCTAAACAGACTGTAACCCTGTATGTTAACCGCCCAGTCATAGCTATCATCCAGCCATGTCTATGTCATAGTTCTTCTCACACATTACTAATTCCAGTTCACCAGTTTTATTAGTTAGGCTTCTGGGATTAGTAAACATACAATTAAGAGGTTTGTGTATATTTTTTACCCTACACCTTTCCTTATGAACTGTTCTAGTCCCTCCTTCCATTCCTCCCCCAGTTCCATTACCTCGCCCCAGGTCTCTATCTGTACTATCTTCCCCTCCTATAACGTAATTACCCTCCCCCCAGTCCCTAGTTTAAACACTCCTCCCACTTTCTATCCATCTTCTCCCCCAAAACAGCTGCAACTTTCCCATTGAGGTGCAGCCCATCCATACGATAGAGCCTGTAGCCGACAGAGAAATCGGCTCAGTTCACCAGGAACTCAAACCCCTCCTTCCTTACCATTTCTTGAGGCACTTGTTAACCTCCCTATTGTCCTGCTGTCTTTCTGGTGTGGGTTGTGTTATAGGTAGTATTTCGGAAAACAGTACCTTTGAGGTTTTTGCCCTGAGCTTGTGACTTAAATCCTTAAAATAATTGGTTCCAATGGTCGTAATAATGTATACAACTTTTCTGGGTCACCTTTCATTTTAGTATATGTGTCCAAGTCCTCCAGCTGGTGTAGGGCCTCCTCCCTTAGTACTTTTTTGACATCACTACAATATTTCCACCTTTGTCGGCTTGCTTTATCTCCAATTGTTTATTATTTTTAACCATTTGGAATAGGAATTTGTTGTTCCTTTACTATAATATTCTTGCTCGCCTGTGAATATACTATAGCATTTACAGCTCATTTAACTGATAGCACAAAATTAGACAAAATTAGATTAGCTATCATAGGTCTGGGGGGAGTTATTTTTTAATGTTACCCCCCCCCCCCAATAAATCTCTTTTGTTGTAATACATTGCCATATGGAGGTCAACCAAAGATGCCTTGTCATCAGCTGGCACAAAGTACAAGCTCTATCTATGGTATTTCCATCACCTTTATGGCACACAATCTGAAACAACTGAAAATAAATAGGATTTTTAGACAAAATTGACCACTGCGGATCTCTATTTATTAATAAAGACTTAAAACCAATCCTACTAATATTTTTCGCTATTTCAGTTATGTAATATACGTACACCTAACACCACTTATAACACAGTGATTTAGATATATGTCAGATCACAGTTCGTGCTTGGGCCTGTACACCTTCTCGTTTTTCTGAAGCAGTTGTTTTTCCAGTATCAACAATCAATTCTTGCTCCAGTCACTTTGTTATGAAGACATATGTTCATGGTTTTCTGCCTTAAGGACTGTGTTCACCTAATGTTGACTGACTGCAAAATTTGAGCTTAGTGTCAGTAAGTCAATCATGTATTAAAGTGTAAGCATTTAAAAGAAGCATAGCAATGCCTGTGTAAAACCTTGATGGGCTTAAGGCATGCAAAAAATCCAAAGAATGTAATATTGAAAAAGGCAACTTAATGCATAAAGTCATGAATAAACATGCTTTCATAGCAAAAATGTGCTGTTTAAAACATTTTGCATAGATTTTTGTACAAGGTTTTGACTGTATTTTATGTTTAATATTTTGATCACAGTCAATTCCCTGACTTTAACACCCTTCTTACATAACAAGACTATAACCACACATGGCACTAGCATACATGTCAAGCTTGTTTCTGTAATACTATAACAGCAAAGATATGAAATAGAAGATCAGTCTTCACGCGCCTCCTGCGTGCAGTGATGACGATTCCCCACAGCACCCTCTGCTGGGCGCAGTGGGGAAACGTCATAGCTGCGCGCAGGAGGCGCGTGAAGACATGCTGCCGGCGTCCCTGCCTGGAGTATGTGAGTATGTATGTGTTTGTGTGTATGTGTGAGTATGTATGTTTGTCTGTATGTATCTCTGTATATGTGTAGCCGGATCCGGAATGACCCCCTATTGCAAGTCAATGGAGGACAGATCCGGATTACTGATGTGTCACACCAAACCGGATCCGTCCCCATTGACTTGCATTGGGGGTCATTCCGGATCCGTCTCGGTGCGGATGTCTAGACCAGAGAGAAAACCGCAGCATGCTGCGGTTTGTTCTCCGGTCTGAAGACGGAACGGAATGCTTTCAGGAGCATTCCGTTGTCTTCAGTTCAGTTTTGTCCCCATTGACGGAACGGAAGTTTTGTCCCCATTGAGGGTTTTCATCCCTATGACGGAACTCAATACCGGAAAATAAAAACGCTAGTGTGAAAGTAGCCTAAGAAAGAAGTTGAGGTGAGATGCAGGCCAGAGCAACAAGCCAGCCCTACCTTTAGCATGCCCCAACTGCCCCTAGTAAGAACTTCTTTAGTGCCCCCAGTATGCTCTCCAAGTGGCCAAGAAAATAAAAATTAAATACCTGAGCCCTGTTCCAAGTTGCCATTTGTGGTGCAGGCCATATGCCTCTTCTGGCTATAGCCTGAGATACCTGTGTCCATGCGCCATTGGCACACTGCCTCATATAGTGGCCTGTGGCCTATGAGGGTGAATGGAAAGGCAGAGAGCCATGGACTCCTGTTCCCTTCTGCAGAATTCAATTGTATCTCCATCCTGAGGATGAATGTAGGAGGGCACCTTCATCCGCCAGACAAGTACATAAATTCCCTGATGTTCCCAGCATTAATTAACACTAACAGCATCAGATTGTTATGTTCTGTATCTGGTCAGCATAAGAAGGGCTCAGGCAGCCCTCTGAGCATTGTCCCATTGGGGTATTTCCCTACAGGGTCTATGGCCAGTCTTCCCCTGCCAAGAACTGTACTACAGACTAGGCTACATCATTCACATGTGGAAGATGTAGTGATGTCAAAATCATGAGTCTCTGGTCCAATGGTCATACATTTGCTAGGAACATTTTCCCAATGAACCTAAACGTGATGGTCATTTGAGCACACCTTTTCATTCCATTGTTGTCACGGACACACCGCCGCGTCCATCAACCAGAGATGGGTCTACCAGGGCCAGACTACTTTAAAGCTCTCACTACGTGCACACCACACACATTCAGGCTGCAAAGTGAGTGTAGATCATCCCCAAACATGCACAGACCCAACACCTCAAACACCAGCTGCCACCACCGACTTTGATGTAAGTTGGAAATGCTGCGAAAGCCACATATAAACGTTCTGCTCACAAGCGATCCCACAATCACACTTTCAGGCTATGGATTCTTTCAAGCAACAAGGTGGACTTATAATGTGAATATCTTATACACAAAAAGAAGTGCAGTGCTTACAAAAAACGTGTAAAATGAGACAAAGTAAAAATAGCGTACACAAACAGTAAGAGTAAAATAAATGGGAGAAAATACTTTAATAAGCGCTTTCTACCCCAAGGAGAAAGGGAAGAAATGGATACTCATCAGCTTGGCTGTCACTCCCATAAGGTGTAACAACTAAAATATGTCCATGCAACATTTTTATAGAACCAGGTTTCCAGTTAACGGTCGGCCCAGTCAGTGACTATACAAATGCCAGTTGGTCCATTGGGGGGGGAATTAAAGGGGTTGTCCGAGTTATTTTTTTGTTCTTTATATGTTTCTAATTTGTCAGGTATAACAACTTTCCCATATACTTTGTGTTTCTAAAGCTGCTGGTTTCTCAGAGTTGACTGAGGGTCACATGACCTGTGATGTCACCTTATCTCTCTGCTCTGTGATGTTTCGTTCACAAGCCTCAGAGTTCAGATAAGAGTCTGTACACGAGACGTCACTGGCCACGCCCCCTTTCTTTGCCGGGCTCCTGCTATCTGCTGTCTCCCTGGTTTCCTTCAGATAAAACATTAACCCCTTCAGCCAGAACACACTGAGGGCTCAAGGCTTTACAAGAAATAGTAGCTGCAGCAGTGAGAGGAGACAAATGCTGGGCACAAGAGCTGTAGAGGAATTGTATTGTACAAGAACAGGTAGGGAGAAATTCCTGTATGTATTATCAGTGTCATTGTACAGCTGGGACTTGTAGTCCTACACATACAACATGCTGCTGAGTATTCCAGCAGGCAGACATGTACTCAGCACTTGTATTCATTCCCTTTGCAGAGAGGGGGGGAGAAGGGGGAGGGGCTAAGATTGTTTTTATTGCATATAAACAAAGACCAGAAGAGAACCAGGGAAATTAGGAAATATGGATTTTTTTTGCCTAAAACTTGCTTAAATTAGTTAGATATTGCTGCCCATCAGATTTACAGTGCTATATATTTTTTGTCATAACTCGGACAACCCCTTTAATGAGATTAATGAGGGGAGTGGAGAGCATGTAATATTGAAATCTCCTTGTTTGAAACTTTTCAAATCTCCTACCAAAATAAATCCCCTTCCTCCAGTATTTGGTTTAGTAGGACAGGAGCAGACGCTTTTTTGAAGTTTGTACATAGCAGTCAGAGGTGTTAGATACAACAGGATGATGAGGAGATCTGTCCATTTGCACCTCTGTAGCTGGCAGAGGCCCAGCCTGCCCAACTCTATCCTACTTGGATAGAATGGAGGCATCAAAACAGTCAGCCATTTTGTGAATGAACCTTCTCTTCAGCAGAAATCACACCTTGGGAATCCTTATACCACAGATACACAGCACATATAATTCTATAATAGTTATTACAAATATGTACCCCCACATCATATTTACGACAATGGTTTTCCTTCTTTTTTATTTCCTACATTATAAATTCTCATCAAAGACATGAAATAAATTATATAGTAAACACAAAACTGTCAAACAAACCAGAATATGTTTTATATTTTATACTCTTCAAAGTAGACCCCTTTTGCTTTGCTCTTGGCATTCTCTTAATCAGCTTCATGTAGTAGTCGCCTGGAAGCTATACCATAGGGGAAAAAAAACACAATTAAATCATTGAATGAAAAGGTATGCCAAATTTCTGACTGGTTCTATATACAGTATTTAATACAATCTCTAATTGTTTTCCCTGAGCTAGTGGGCAGAGCTGCTAAGATGTCACCCAAACATAGCAGAAGACAAGAGGCAAGTAGCAAGTAGAGATGAACAAATTGGTTCTAAATGGATTGAATTAATTCCAAATTTCCCCAAAAATTCAGAAAGTTTTGCAATATGTTTCAGACAAAACGTTCAATATGGCAGCCAACATTTCAAAGATCATAAGACAGAGAAGAAGGCATTTGCCACCAAAAAGGAAAAAAAATTGGACCTTTTTTAACCCCTTAAGGCCGAAGCTACTTTTACACTTAATGCCGAAGCCACATGTCATGGGAGGTCGGCGTCGCGCTCCCTCTGCACGGCATCGCCGGACCTCTCCACCCCCCTAGAGACGAGCAGTAGGGAATTGAAGTGCTGGTCTGGTCAGCCAGCACTTCATCAGTTAATTCTCTGTTTGGGTGTAGCCATGTGGTGCTGATCACACCACATGGCTACTTTGCTTTGTTTTGACAGCTTGCTCCACCTCAGGTCATGTGATGCTGGCCACATCACATGATCCTGGGCGGGCTATTTAAAGATGGCAACTGCCTCACTCAAGTGCCTGTGATTAGTTCTACCTTTGACCAGTGCTTGTTACCTTGCCATATTGATCTTGCTATTTGGACTCTGACTCGGATTTTGGACTTAGACTACTCTTCTCTTGACCCCCTGGTATTTGACGCGATCTCCTGTTTTTGACCCGGCTTGTTTACCTTTCTTATATTGTGTTTGTTCCGTCCGTTTGTGTCTATCCCTGTGTTCCCTTCCCTGCCCTGCACTTACGTAGTACAGGGAACGTCTCCAAGTTACGGTGTTGCCGCCTAGGGCTCCTACTGTAAGTAGGCAGGGAAAGAGGTGGGGTTCAGGACAGGGCTCACTCTCCCTTGTGTTCCCCCCTGTCGTGACACCACATTTTTTAGATCTGCCATGTGTCACTTTATTAATTCATAACTTTGGGATTCTTTCACCGATCCGACTGATTCCAAGATTGTTTTTTCGTGACACATTGTACTCCACAACAGTGGTAAATTTGAGTCAATATAAATCGCCTTTATTTATAAAAAAAATCCTAAATTTACAGAAAAATTTGAAAAATTTGTAATTTTCAAACTTTGAATTTCTCTGCTATTAAGGCAGATAGTGATCCCTCACAAAATAGTTATTACTTTACATGTCCCATATGTCTACTTTATGTTGCCATCATTTTGTAGATGTAATTTTATTTTTTGGGGATGTTAGAAGGCTTAGAATTTTAGAAGCAATTCTTTAAATTTTTTAGAAATTTTCCAAAACCATTTTTTTAAGCACCAGTTCAGTTCTGAAGTCACTTTGTGGGGCTAACATAATAGAAACCACCATAAATGACCCCATTTTAGAAACTACACCCCTCAAGGTTTTCAAAACTAATTTTGCAAACTATGTTAACCCTTTATGTATTCCACAAAAATTAAAGGAAAATGGAGATGACATTTCAAAATTTCACTATTTTTGCAGATTTTCCATTTTAATCCATTTTTTCCTGTAACAAATCAAGGGTTAATAGCAAAAAAACCCTCAAAATCTATTACCCTGATCCTGCGATTTACAGAAACACCCCGCATGTGATTGTAAACTACTGTATGGCCGCATGGCCAAGCGCAGAAGGAAAGGTGCACCAGATGGTTTTTGGAGGGCGAATTTTGCTGGACTGGTTTTGAGACACCATGTCCCATTTGATGCACCCCTACAGTAGAAACAACCAAAAAGTGCCCATATTTTGGAAACTAAGGGATAAGGTGACAGTGTTATTGATACTATTTTTGGGTACATATGATTTTTGATCACTTTATATTACACTGTTAGGCAAGGTAAACAAAAATGGCTGTTCTGGCTCAGTTTTTATTTTATTTTTTTACTGTGTTCACCTGAGGGGTTAACTAATGTGATATTTTTGTAGAGCAGGTTGTTACGAATGTGGCAATACCTAACATGTATAGTTTTTTTTATTTATTTTAGTTTTACACAATAATATCATTTTTGAAACAAAAAAATCATGTTTTAGTGTCTCCATTGTCTGAGAGCTGTAGTTTTTTTACTTTTTGGGCAATTGTCTCAGGTAGGGGCTCATTTTTTGCGGGAAGAGGTGACGGTTAGATTGGTACTATTTTGAGAGGCATACGCCTTTTTGATCGCTTGCTATTACACTTTTTGTGATGTAAAGTGACAAAAATGGCTTTTTTGACCCTGTTTTTATTTTTATTTTTTTACGGTGTTCGCCTGAGGAGTCGGGACATATATTTTTGTAGAGCAGGTTGTTACGAACGTGGCGATACCTAATATGCTTGGGGTATTTTTTATCTTTTTTTTACTCATTTCAAATTTGAGTTTTGGGGGGAAAATTGGATTTTTTAAAAACTTTTTTTTATTATTTTTTTATTTTTTTACACTTTTTTTTTTTACACTTTTTTAGACTCAGACCCACTTGGTTCTTGAAGATCCAGTGGGTCTGATTGTTCTATAATACACTACAGTACACTATATAGTGTACTGCAGTGCATTTTCACTCTTGCTAAGCCTTGTCAGGCTCCTGCCTTTAGCAGGAGCCTGATGAGGCTTAGCTTACACCATGGCAACCCAGACGCTTCTGAAAGCGTACGGTTGCCATGGTAACCATCGGGACGCTGCCACAGCAGAGCAGCGTCCCGATGGGAGGGAGAGGGAGCTTCCTCCCTCTCTTCTGGCCACACCATCCGCGCTGCCAGCGCACCGCAGCGCCCGATGGGAGAGGGAGGGAGCGCTCCCTCCCTGTTAACCCCTTCCATACAGTGGTCCCTACGGACCGCGGCATGGAAGGGGTTAAACTGCTGACATCGGTGCCAGCACCGATGTCAGCAGTTTCAAGCAGAGTATTAGCTGTATGCTGATACTCTGCTTGAAAACCGCTCGCCATCCTGAAAAATCATTGCGGGCGGCACTCCCACCGCAGCCGCTCGCACATCGCACGCCCACCGGCACATTGACCCCCCCCCCAATCGGCCATCAGAGAAAACAGTGGGGTGGGGGGGGATATATATATATAACATATATTGTTAAATTTATTTAATTATTTTAGCATTTATTTCAGTTACGATCGCTGTGATTGGCTAGTCTGGACAGACTAGCCAATCACAGCGATCGCTAGCCCGGGACCGCCCTCATTGGTCCCGGGCTGGTTAGCTGAGACCCCTGGCTGTAAGTAACAGCCGGGGTCTCAGCACTGTCACCATGTCATCAGACATTGTGACAGTTTAATGCCATGACGGCTTATCCCGTCATGGGGCGGCAAGCGGCTCCTGCCCATGATGGGATAAGCCGTCATTGGGCGTTAAGGGGTTAATTAAAAGAAAATGTAAAATGTTTTTAAACAGTTTTTTTTGTTACCACGTGCTACCATCCATTTTTCCATAGTCATATATGTTGATGTCACATTGGCATTACTAATGTTGTTAAAGAGCTAGATCTTAGAAGACCAAAGAGTTTTATACACAACTTTTCTGAGCAATTGGTGTATTTCCAGTCAGGTCGAATTTTTCGAATTTTTTTGGACATGAATCGAATCTTACAATCGATTTGTGCAAATCAGACCCCACTAATTGTAAAAACTTTGCTAATTCTCTAGTGGAAGGGTAAAGGAGAAGACGTGGCTTATACAGTGCCTTGCGAAAGTATTCGGCCCCTGTAACTTTTCAACCTTTTGCCACATTTCAGGCTTCAAACAAAAAGATATAACATTTTAAATTTTTGGTGGCTCAACAACAAGTGGGTAACAATTGTGAAGTGGAACGAAATTTATGGGATCATTAAAACTTTTTTAAAAAGTTGGGAGTGCTGCGATTACAGCTGCAGTTTTCCACATCTAGAGACTGAAATTCTTGCCCATTCTTCCTTGCAAAACAGCTCGAGCTCTTTGAGGTTGGATGGAAAGCGTTTGTGAACAGCAGTTTTCAGCTCTTTCCACATATTCTCAATTGGATTCAGGTCTGGACTTTGACTTGGCCATTCTAAGACCTGGATAGGTTTAATTTTGAACCATTCCATTGTAGATTTTGCTTTATGTTTGGGATCATTGTCTTGTTGGAAGATAAATCTCTGTCCTAGTCTAAGGTCTTTTGCAGACTCCAACAGGTTTTCATCCAGACTGGTCCTGTATTTGTCTCCATCCATCTTCCCATCAATTTTAACCATCTTCCCTGTCCCTGCTGATGAAAAGCAGTCCCAAACCATGATGCTGCCATCACCATGTTTGACAGTGGAAATGGTGTGATGAGCTGTGTTGTTTTCACGCCAAACATATCATCTTGCATTGCTTCCAAAAAGTTTGATTTTGGTTTCATCTGACCAGAGCACCTTCTTCCACATGTTTGGTGTGTCTCCCAGGTGGCTTGTGGCAAACTGTAAACCAGACTTTTTATGGATATCTTTGAGAAATGGCTTTCTTCTTGCCACTCTTCCATAAAGGCCAGATTTGTGAAGTGTTCGACTGATTGTTGTCCTATGGACAGACTCTCCCACCTCAGCTGTAGATCTCTGCAGTTCATCCAGAGTGATCATGGGCCTCTTTGCTGCATCTCTGATCAGTCTTCTCCTTGTTTGAGATGAAAGTTTAGAGGCATGGTCTGATACTCCTTCCATTTCAATATGATCGCTTGCACAGTGCTCCTTGGGATGTTTAAAGCTTGAGAAATCTTTTGGTGTCCAAATCCAGCTTAAAACTTCTCCACAACAGTATCACGGACCTGCCTGGTGTGTTCCTTGGTCTTCATGATGCAGAACCCTGAGACTATCACAGAGCAGGTGCATTTATACGGAGACTTGATTACACACAGGTGGATTCTATTTATCTTCATCAGTCATTTAGGACAACATTGGATCATTCAGAGATCCTCAATGAACTTCTGGAGTGAGTTTTCTGAACTGAAAGTAAATGGGCCGAATAATTTTGCACGCCCCACTTTTCAGTTTTATTATTACAAATAAAGTTTAAATGATCCAATAAATTTCGCTCCACTTCACAATTGTGACCCACTTGTTGTTGATTCTTCACCAAAAATTTAAAATGTTATATCTTTTTGTTTGAAGCCTGAAATGTGGCAAAAGGTTGAAAAGTTCCAGGGGGCCAAATACTTTCGCAAGGCACTGTAGATAGAGATAGAGGCATTTGTTCTTACCAATATATACTGTATATCAGCTTATATTATTTTTAATTCATGCAAAGTTTGTTGAAAATGAAGTTCGTTTTTAACCACTATTCTACTAATTTAGGGATCCCATTTGACTTTCCACAGATTCTATTTTTGTGGTTGTATATATAATTAGTTATCCATCTTGCCTGTATATCTGTATTAGAGATGAGCGAATCGATTCGTCGATTTGTATCGAATCTTGGGAATTTTTAGCTCCGAAGCAAATCCGAATATTAGGTGATTTGCTTCGGCTTTGTCTTCATTCACTTCGTAGTTTGTCCTATAAATTATATGCTATTGCAACGTATAAGTTACTCTATACGCTGTTGCGTACAAATTCAATTCATTAGCGATGCAGACTCCTCTCCGGTAGCTCCGCCCCCTTCTCCAGTGCGTGAGGAAGATGAGGCAATTCAGGCAATTAAGATGGCGATACAGCGAGGCCCTGACTGGGGAGGCATGGTGTGGGGCACCGACACCTATGAGGAGAAGGAACCGGAAGAGATCTACATCTCTCAATTTGTCCAGCAGCCTAAGAAGTCGGTTGAGGTGCCTGCTGAAGTGTTCACTTCGCTGGCTGACACAGTGGAGGTGGCAGGAGTTCCCGCTCTGCTGCAGAAGGACTACTCCCGTTGGCAAAATTCAATGGTCCGCGAGGCTGTCACCCGGAACGCCCTGACCCTCTGGGAATACAAAAAGTTGGTAGAGGAATGGGTTGTGCAGGTGTTGGAGCACCCACGGTCCAGTGACCCCAAGCTGGAGCGCCGAAAGGGTACCGTTATGTCAACCGCCGTTCTGTAAAGCAGCCGTATCTTCCACCCGTCCGCCACAATCTCCACGCAGGGGATTACGTGGAGTATACCCCTATGAAGAGTCTCCAAGGCCCCTTTGCTACTGGGGTGAAACTCCTTAAGCGACCAGCTACTCCTGCAGCACCCCCGGAAGACTGGAGTGAGGAGGCCCAGGCCGCAGAAGAAGCTTGGTGTTCCCATGAGACCAATGATGGGACTCTGCGATCTGAGGAGAAATCCCAAGCTCAGCTTGAACCCCTGATACCAGATGTGCCACTGCCGCCGATACTTCATGTGGGACAGATGACCACCAAAAGTTTCATGTACCAGCCATCGGTGGTACAATACCAACTGCCATGGCAGGTGTAGGCCGCCGCTCGCGGAAGACCGTTACCAGAGCCCTTTACAGCCAGAAATTCTGTCACTTTGTATGCCTGCGGGAGGATCTGGCCACTACAAGGTAAAGGACAAGGCCCAAGTTGCCACGGCCCTTGCCAGTGTGACCGCCCGGTCACTACCAAGACCATCCCTGAGAGGTCGTGGGGCTTTTATGGGAGCCACAACATGGACTTAACCTGAAGGGTAAGCACTAGTTGGCGTTTGTTTTTATTTTTGTTGCCCTGCGTTTGTCCTCACCCAGATGGACATAGATTGTCAGGACTCCCCCCATGAAAAAAAAAACGCCTCATCCTTTTTTCCCCCTTTTCAGGTTATTGGGGAGCTCCTTGAAAGAGGGTTTTTTAAGGAACCTTTGCTGCTATTTTTTTACCCATTTGGATTACAATTTTACCTATGTGGATTACAAATTGCAACTGAGTTTGAGACTCTGTTCCAGTTGTATGACAAGCGTCAGAAGAAAAGAGACTTAAACGTGTCTGTGAGCATACTAGGTAGGTGATATTTAAAATGTTTAAAATGTTTACATTTTACCTATAATGTATTTGCACTATATTGTTTGCACTGGATTGTTTGCACTAATGTTTTTACCTTTCAGCAACGTTTTCAAGTATGTTGCCCATTGTGTGTATTTCTTTACAGGTACTGCAATGTGTCCTCATATTCACTTTATTGTATGGTGGATGGTTGTACTATGCACTTATATGCCGGATAGACAACACATTACTTGTTCTACCTCAAATATACATACTGCCTCTGAGGGCGATTCCAGATCTGACCATTTACGCTTGATTTGGCCCGGGGTCCGCAAGGTGTCGAAACGATGGCGCAAGCCTCGGATCACCTGCTGGATCACCTCCTTTTTATGCTTGTTCGGGTGGCGGTGTGTGCCATCGTAAATCGTAATCCTGCCGGTCCATCAGCCGGGCTATGTATTTCAGCTGTGCAGCAGAGCTAAATGATGAGGATCGCCTGGATGCCATTTTCTAAAATTCGCTCTGCCTCTGAGGAGTGCACACCATGGCCTCTCTTCGTACGTGCCTGCGTATTACGTAATCGCATAGACAATAGTACGCTAAGGATACATAAGCTATTTGTACGCTCATGCATACGTCTTCTAAGAAGTTGCGTACATTTTTTAAAAGAGTGTTTGTTATTAGAGATGAGCGAACATGCTCGTCCGAGCTTGGTACTCGTTCGAGCATTAGGGTATTCGTACATGCTCGATACTCGGACGAGCATCTCGCGATACTCGAGGAAATGGCATCTTCCTCTTCCTGCATGTTAGGCGCCTTTTTCTCAGCCAATCAACATGCAGGAGAGTCTTTGGTACCCCCTAGCATCACGTGGAACCCCTACAAATCGATAGCAGGGATTGGCTGGCCAGATCAGATGACCTGGGAATATAAGAATCTGGTCCCGCGCTGCTCGCCTCAGACGCCGCCTGGATGAGATTAGGGACAGAGCTGCTGTCTGTCAGGGAGTGTTAGGTCCTCAATTTGGATTTTGGTTAGGCAGGAATCATCCTCAAAGAACCCAACAGCCCTTTTAAGGGCTACAAGCACCTTTTTTTTTTGTCTCCTCCTGACTGCTGGCTGGGACTTGTAGGGCAGCTACCACCATCTTGACTGTTGGCATAAAGGGGGCAGCACATGGTCCACACAGACCCCAAAGAAATTGCACAAAGTCTTCTCAGTACTCATTTTTGCTACTGCTGTACCTTGGCTTGCTGGGATCTGTAGTGCAGTGTACGGAATATGTTTTTTCTCTCAGTTATATATACTACAGTGCAGTGAACAATTCTGTAGTGTGCGGTACAGTAGCCGGAGTCTAGAAAATACGTTTTTTCTCTCAGTTATATATACTACAGTGCAGTGAACAATTCTGTAGTGTGCGGTACAGTAGCCGCAGTCTAAAGACTACGTTTTTTTTCTCTCAGTTATATATATTAGCGTGCAGTGAACAATTCTGTAGTGTACGGTACAGTAGCCACAGTCTAAAGAGTACATTTTTTCTCTCAGTTATTATATATACTACAGTGCAGTGAAAAATTATGTCGTGTGAGGTACAGTAGCTGCAGTCTAAAGACTATGTTTTTTCTCTCAGTTATATATACTACAGTGCAGTGAAAAATTCTGTCGTGTGGGGTACAGTATCCGGAGTCTAGAAAATACGTTTTTTCTCTCAGTTATATATACTACAATGCAGTAAAAAATTCTGTTGTGTGCGGTACAATAGCTGCAGTCTAGAAAATATGTTTTTTCTCTCAGTTATATATACTACAGTGCAGTGAAAAATTTTGTTGTGTGCGGTACCGTAGACGCAGTCTAGAAAATACGTTTTTTCTCTGTTATATATACTACAGTCCAGTGAAAAATTGAGTGGTGTGCGGTACAATAGCCGCAGTCTAAAGACTACATTTTTCCTCTCAGTTATATATACTACAGTGCAGTGAACAATTCTGTCGTGTGCGGTACAGTAGCCGGAGTCTAGAAAATAAGTTTTTTCTCTCAGTTATATATACTACAGTGCAGTAACATAGTAACATAGTTTGTAAGGCCGAAAAAAGACATCTGTCCATCCAGTTCAGCCTGTTTTCCTACAAGTTGATCCAGGGGAAGGCAAAAAACCCTGTGAGGTAGAAGCCAATTTTCCTCACTTTAGGGGGAAAAATTCCTTCCTGACTCCAGTCAGGCAATCAGAATAACTCCCTGGATCAACGACCCCTCTCTAGTAACTATAACCTGTAATATTATTACCCTCCAGAATTACATCCAGGCCCTTCTTGAACAACAGTGAAAAATTCTGTTGTGTGCGGTACAGTAGCCGCAGTCTAGAAAATACGTTTTTTCTCTCAGTTATATATACTACAGTCCAGTGAAAAATTGAGTGGTGTGCGGTACAATAGCCGCAGTCTAAAGACTACATTTTTCCTCTCAGTTATATATACTACAGTGCAGTGAACAATTCTGTCGTGTGCGGTACAGTAGCCAGAGTCTATAAAATATGTTTTTTTCTCTCATTTATATATACTACAGTCCAGTGAAAAATTGAGTGGTGTGCGGTACAATAGCCACAGTCTAAAGACTACGTTTTTTCTCTCAGTTATATATACTACAGTGCAGTGAACAATTCTGTCGTGTGCGGTACAGTAGCCAGAGTCTAGAAAATACGTTTTTTTTCTCAGTTATATATACTACAGTGCATTGAAAAATTCTGTCGTGTGCGGTACAGTAGCTGCAGTCTAGAGAATATGTTTTTTCTCTCAGTTATATATACTACAGTGCAGTGAACAATTCTGTCGTGTGCGGTACAGTAGCCGGAGTATAGAGAATACGTTTTTTCTCTCGATTATATATACTAGAGTCCAGTGACAAATTGAGTGGTGTGCGGTACAGTAGCCGGAGTCTAGAGAATACGTTTTTTTGCCTCAGATAGTAATTCTACTGTCTACTGAATACGGTTTTGGCCTCACATATTGATTCTACAGTACAGTTTAGTGAATATACAAAATGGTGAACCCCAGGGGTAAGGGTCGAGGACGAGGATGTGGGCGTAGGCGTCCAAGTGATGTAGGGGGCAGAGGCCATGGT
>ONZH01026736.1:0-59156 GCA_900303285.1 Rhinella marina
AATTTTGCTTTTTTGAAGTTTTGGTATTTTTATTCCTCCCTGAAGAAACGCTCTTTTGAATGACAATTTTAAGGTTATTATATTGTGGTCACTATTTCCCAGGTGTCCCCCAACCTGCACATCTGTTGTTCTGTCAGGTCTAATTCCAGTATGGCCGTCCCTCTAGTCGGGTCCTGAACCAGTTGGGAAAGGTAATTGTCTTTGGTTATTTCCAAGAACCTGTTTCCTTTATGAGATTTACAGGTTTCAGTTTCCCAGTCTATATCTGGGTAGTTGAAGTCCCCCATAATAATAACCTCATTATGATTTGCCGCCTCGTCTATTTCTTTTAGAAGTAGATTTTCTGTGGACTCTGATATATTAGGTGGTTTATAATAAACTCCTATAAGTATTTTATTATTGTTTTTGGCTCCATTTATTTCTACCTACAGAGACTCCACATCTTCATGTCCCCCATTTATATCTAACCGGAGTGTGGGCTTTAGGCAGGACTTTACATAAAGGCAGACCCTTCCCCCTCTTCGGTTTTGACACTCCTTTCTAAAAAGACTGTAACGCTGTACATTAACTGCAGTTATTACCACTATGTCATAATCCTCCTCACACATCACCAATTCCAGTTCACCAGTTTTATTAGTCAGGCTTCTGACATTAGCGTACATACAATTAAGAGGTCTATGTATATTTTTTACCCCACTTTTTAAATTACTATTACCTGTGAAGTGAACATCTGGGGTTTTTGGGTTACTTTGGTTGATGTTTTGCCCAGTCTTCTCCCTACATTCCTCACTAACCCCAGCCCCCACTAACCCCCCACTGTCCCCTTGTATGACCCACTCTCTATCTACACTATCTACCCCCTTATTAGTATGATCCCCCACCCTCCCCCCAGATCCTAGTTTAAAAGCTCCTGCAGCCGTCTAACCATTTTTTCTCCCAGGGCAGTTGCACCCTCCCCATTAAGGTGCAGCCCGTCCCTACTGTAGAATCTGTAGCCGACAGAGAAGTCGGCCCAGTTCTCCATGAACCCAAACTCCTCCTGCACCAGCCTCTGAGCCACTTATTTAACTCCCTAATCTCCAGTTGTCTCTCTAGTGACGCTCGTGGCACTGGTAGTATTTCTGAAAACACTACCTTGGAGGTCCTGGACTTGAGCTTCTCTCCTAGTTCCCTAAAATCATTTTTAAGGACCTTCCATCTCCCCCTGACTTTGTCATTGGTGCCGATGTGTACCATGACCGCCGGGTCTTCCCCAGCCCCACCCAGCAATCTGTCAATCCAATCCGCGATATGCCGAACCCGAGCACCCAAGAGACAACACACTGTTCGGCATTCACGGTCTCTGCGACAGATGACCCTGTCTGTCTGTCTAATGATAGAGTCCCCTACCATCAGCATCTGTCTGTCCTTTGCTGCTCTCCTTTTCCCATCCTTCCTGCAGTGGTCATCCTCCTGGTTTCTAGGAGAAACGCCCTGCTGCAGTGTCGCTAGTCCTGGCCAAACAGGCATATTTACTAGGGCGTTCCAGCTCAGGACTAGCCTCCCTGGCACTTTTCCCTCTACCCCTCCTTACTACATTAACCCAACTGCTGACCTGATAGTCCTGCTCTTGACCTTCTCCTCCCACCTCCTTTTCACTGGCCCCAGCCAGTGCCTGCACTGTGAGGTCTAAGCCTCTCTCCAGGTGTTTATTGCCCCTAAGTATGTCAAGCTGCTTATTTAGATCCAAGATCTGGGCTTCCAAATATGCAACGTGATTGCATCTAGTGCAAATGTATTCACCCTCAAATGGCTCTTCAAGGCATGCATACATTGCACAGGACACACACTTAGTAGCATTGTCCATGGACAATGGACCACCTGCTAGATGGGGATATACAGTACAGAAAAACAGTAAATATGCAAGAAGTTGTGGTTTGCTGTAGCTGGAGGACTAGCTCAAATCAAGTTAACAACACACAAGGAATGTATAAGCTATTTATATTAGGGCCCCTTCCAAAATTGCTTATTTTATTGTATAATTTTATCACATTTTGATGAAGTCATGTATATTGTCTGGGGTTAAAAAAATACATACTCATCTCATCCATTTGATAGTGGAGAGGCTGTCACAGCCATCTTGATGAAGAAAACGAGCCAAATCTTGCATGCTGACGTCATCATGTCATCACGCTGGCCGGGATTTGGCGCGTTTTCTTCAATCAAGATGGCTGTGATGGCTTCTCCACTATTAAATGAATGTATGGTGAGTAATGTATTTATTTTTTTTACTGCCATTTCAGGAAAAATGGATTTGTCAACACGTGCCAAAAAATTCAGATTCGTGGCAAATCAAAATTTCTCCTGAAATTCAGATCGAATCCATTTCTTTAACTTCGATTCGCTCAACACTAGTCGCAAGTAATAAGCAAAGTGGTAGTAAGTGGTGCAACATCTGTGAACTTGACTGAACAATAGCAGGTTAACACAGCAGACACATCAGAAGCAGTGCTCCAGCCATAGACTTCTATTATGACGGAATGCAATACGGAATGCCTCTTATAAGCTTCTGTGGTGCATGCCGTCATAGAATTCCATTATGGTCCGTGGTAACAGAATCCATTACGGAATTCTTAGAAAACCCAAACCCGAATGCCGAACTTATAAATTGCAAGTTCACTCAACACTAGTTAGAATTATTAGACATTCATGGCATGTCCAGGTAGAGATGGGTGGAAAGATCTGCTTAGTTCTGTATGTTTGATGTCAAGCAATGAAAACACGTATCAATGACATAGCACTAGCACTGCTGCTCCGTGCATCACTGGTTTAGAAAGAGGGAAAGGTGGGGGAGCTCTGAACAAAAACTTTAGCTCACCATGGATTTTTTCTTTAATGAAATGTCCTGTTTGAGAGACACATTCTTGTTATGCTTTGAAAACAGCTTCCATATCCAGGTTCCTCTGTGCTGTCATTCTGTACCTGTAGCTTACTAGAAAAGAGACATGCAGTACACCAATTCACAACTTCACGAACGCTTTTCGGAAAGTCTCATATGGGCAGACACATGGCTTATTTCATATGCACAGTCCTACACACACAGCCGCATGTCATCCCTGCTCGGAGCATTCATTCTTCCAAAGCAAGGATCACTGCTTCTCTGAATCACTCCATTAAATTGCTAATATCTGATTGTTCTTTAAGATTTTGAAACTTGCTGGGAAACATTTGCAGATAATTTTTTCGCCTGCAGTCACTGTGCCTAATGCCCATCCATTGAGTACCATATGTGTTTATATGCGCTGCAATTTTCCACTTGATTACATCTTACCACATGCACTCTCATCCACACAGAGAAGGCAACTGCACAATATCTATAATATCTACTCCCTTCAAATCGTGTCCTCTTACAGCAGTCATTCAGTGTTGCCAGAATAAAACCACTTGTCAAGAAGCAAAACTATGTCAGTGTATTCAACATTTTGATACAAAGGAGGCAGATTTTTTTGTTGTCTGAATCAATGGTCTGCCAAGATAATTTGGTAGGAGCTAATCTTGTATGTGAAGATTAAGGTACAAAATACCTGACACATTGTAAAAGATTTGTAAAACTGCAGCAGTTCACAGAAACGGTTGTACCAGATATGTCTTTTATTGAACACAATGAGAGAACATCTAGAGTGTAGAGAAAAAAGTGAACCCTTGAATTTAATAACCTGTAGATCCCCTTCAGCGACAGTTGCCTCCACCAAACATTTCCTGTAACTGCAAAAAAGGTTGTACAACATTGGGGAAGAACTTTGAACCATTACACCCTGCTCTTCAGCTTCAGATCAGTAACTGCTGCCATTGCAATCTCCTGTATAAATGCTTTGAAACACCATAGAATAATTGTACCCTCAAAGACTGCAAGGTACTCCAGGCCCTAAGGCAGCAAAGCAGCCTCTAAACATGATATGCCCTCCACCATGCTTCATAGTTGGGTTAAGGTTTTGGTGTTGATGTGCAGTATTCTTTTTCCATCCAAGCATAGTGTTGTGCACTTGTGTTAAAAGTTTCTCCTTTTTTCTCATCTGTCCATAGTACATTTTCCCAGAAGCACTGTGGAACATCCAGGTGACCTCGGACCAACTTGAGATGGTCATCAATGTTTTTTCAAACAGCAGTGGGTTCCTTAGTGGTGTCCATTCATGAACAGTGTTATGAATACAGTATATTTCTAATAGTTGACACATGAACAGAGGTTTTTGCAGTTTGTACAATCTGCTGTAGATCTTTTGCTTTTAGTCTTTACCCTCTATTTCAGGATTGCTCATTGTTCAATTGAAGTGATCGTAATAGGATCACTACTTCTTGGGAGAGTAGCAGTAGTACTGAAGTCTCTCCATTTGTAGATAATTTGTTTACACAAGTTTCAATGCTTTTGCAGCTTTTTGCAGCTTCAGTCATCTGTATAACACATCTTCTGAGATCTTCTGAAAGTTGTTTTCCCCAAGGCAAGGTTTACACTAACCTATCTTACTTGAGAAGAACAGATTTTTCAGTAACCAGACCTTGTGTGCCTTTATTTGATGGACAAAACACACGTGAAACCAAAACTTACAATCTCATCTCCTTAAAGGGGTTGCTTAACTGAAACACATTTTACCAACAACCTCTTGGAGACATCATTAACTTGTTCACTTACGTTTTATTTCTGCACTGTGGATGTCTACACAGTGTGCTCAGTAAGATATATGAAAACAAGTTGGGTTGTGTTAATTTATTTCATTAATTTATATAATGGTTACACATTCAACAGCACTGTACAGAGGTTGTCATCACTTAAATCCATTGACGTAACTACTATAGCGGCAGACCATGCGACTGCTATGGGCCCAGGGCAAGAGGGGGCCCAGTCTTAGTTGGGATTATCTCCTCTTCTACTGGAGGTGAAAACTTGGTCAGGACTCTACCCTCCAAAGGAACAATTGTTAGCAAATGAGGCAGTGGAAAAATGGCCCAATGGTCATTGAAAAGGTTTTAGGCAGAAACCCTTCTGTCCTGTGTGGGGGGCCTGGTTTGATCTTTGATATGGGACCCTTACTTCTCTATGTACTCACTGCTTACATCAGTCACTATGAGGGCTTAAATCTAAATTAGATGTATGTTTTTTTAGAGTGTGAGAATAAACCTGAATACCTGGCAGAATCTCCCACAAGCACAGAAAAGAACACCTAATGCCAAGTAGATGCTGATGGGATTTCAACCAAGAACCCAAGCAACAGTGTTAAGCACTGCAGCAATGATACCTCCAGAGGTCACTGACTGGAACCAAAGCAAACAAGCTAAAAACATCTAAATAAAATATTCCAGTTAGCAGGGACTAAGGCCATCACTAAGTATTTACCAAAGCTCCCCTACAAGGCAAGATGGTCTTGGCTGATAGGGATATATACAGTACAGACCAAAAGTTTGGACACACCTTCTCCTTCAAAGAGTTTTCTGTATTTTCATGACTATGAAAATTGTGGATTCACACTGAAGGCATCAAAACTATGAATTAACACATGTGGAATTATATACTTAATAAAAAAGTGTGAAACAACTAAAAATATGTCTTAAATTCTAGGTTCTTCAAAGTAGCCACCTTTTGCTTTGATTACTGCTTTGCACACTCTTGGCATTCTCTTGATGAGCTTCAAGAGGTAGTCACCTGAAATGGTTTTCACTTCACAGGTCTGCCCTGTCAGGTTTAATAAGTGGGATTTCTTGCCTTATAAATGGGGTTGGGACCATGAGTTGTGTTGGGCAGAAGTCAGGTGGATACACAGCTGATAGTCCTACTGAATAGACTGTTAGAATTTGTATTATGGCAAGAAAAATGCAGCTAAGTAAAGAAAAACAAGTGGCCATCATTACTTTAAGAAATGAAGGTCAGTCAGTCCAAAAAATTGGGAAAACTTTGAAAGTGTCCCCAAGTGCAGTTGCAAAAACCATCAAGCGCTACAAAGAAACTGGCTCACATGAGGACCGCCCCAGGAAAGGAAGACCAAGAGTCACCTCTGCTGCGAAGGATAAGTTCATCCGAGTCACCAACCTCAGAAATCGCAGGTTAACAACAGCTCAGATTAGAGACCAGGTCAATGCCACACAGAGTTCTAGCAGCAGACACATCTCTACAACAGCTGTTAAGAGGAGGCTGTGTGCAGCAGGCCTTCATGGTAAAATAGCTGCTAGGAAACCACTGCTAAGGACAGGCAACAAGCAGAAGAGACTTGTTTGGGCTAAAGAACACAAGGAATGGACATTAGACCAGTGGAAATCTGTGCTTTGGTCTGATGAGTCAAAATTTGAGATCTCTGGTTCCAACCACCGTGTCTTTGTGCGACGTAAAAAAGGTGAACGGATGGACTCTACATGCCTGGTTCCCACCGTGAAGCATGGAGGAGGAGGTGTGATGGTGTGGGGGTGCTTTGCTGGTGACACTGTTGGGGATTTATTCAAAATTGAAGGCATACTGAACCAGCATGGCTACCACAGCATCTTGCAGCGGCATGCTATTCCATCCGGTTTGCGTTTAGTTGGACCATCATTTATTTATCAACAGGACAATTACCCCAAACACACCTCCAGGCTGTGTAAGGGCTATTTGACAAAGAAGGAGAGTGATGGGGTGCTACGCCAGATGACCTGGCCTCCACAGTCACCAGACCTGAACCCAATCGAGATGGTTTGGGGTGAGCTGGACCGCAGAGTGAAGGCAAAAGGGCCAACAAGTGCTAAGCATCTCTGGGAACTCCTTCAAGACTGTTGGAATACCATTTCAGGGGACTACCTCTTGAAGCTCATCAAGAGAATGCCAAGAGTGTGCAAAGCAGTAATCAAAGCAAAAGGTGGCTACTTTGAAGAACCTAGAATATAAGACATATTTTCAGTTGTTTCACACTTTTTTGTTAAGTATATAATTCCACATGTGTTAATTCATAGTTTTGATGCCTTCAGTGTGAATCTACAATTTTCATAGTCATGAAAATACAGAAAACTCTTTGAATGAGAAGGTATGTCCAAACTTTTGGTCTGTACTGTATATATACGGAGTAAGATTACAGAAGATAGGCATGAGTTTTCCAATTTTGAAGGGAAGTAAGCATAATGTGTCTTTTATCTGCTGCACTAAGTTTCATTGGATTCCTGTGTCTACTGTTCCCAATGTAGTCGGAATTAATTGTGTCCTCAATGCTGAGAAATATAGGAAGCTACTTTTCTATTATGCAATACCATTTTGGTTGCAAATGCAGCTGATTGGTTGCAAATTTATTCTGCAGCAGGACAACAACCCCAAACATACAGCTAATGTATTTAAGAACTATTTTCAGCATTAAAAAAAAAACAAGAAGTCACGAAAGTGATGATACGGCTCTCACAGATCCCCGATCTTAACATTATTGAGTCTGTTGGGGATAAACATGAACAGACAGAAGGATTTGATCATGCCTACATCCACAGAATATTTGTGGTTACCTCTCTGAGATGTTTAGAACAACTTCCCTGATGAGATCCTTCAAAAAATGTGTAGAAGTGTACAGAAGAAGAAATTATGCTGTTTTGAAGGCAAATGGTGGCTACAGCAAACATTGATTTGATTTCTCTTTTGGTCATTCACTTTGCACTTCATTTTTTGAAAACATATTTACTATGAAGCATTTTTTCCACACCTGCCTAAAACTTTTGTATATTAATGTATATATGGACAAAAGTATTGGGACACCTACACATTACACCTACAGCTTTTATAACACTCCTTTCCAATTCTTTAGGAAGTAATAAAGAGACACCACCCACTCTATCCCTGCGTTGCAGCTAACACAGCTTCCACTCTTATGGGATAGTTTTCTACAAGATTTTGGAATGTTTATATATGAATTTTTGCTCATTTATCCAGAAGATCATTTTCAAGGTCAAACACTGATGTTGGACGAGTGTGCCTGACTCATAATCTCCACTTTAGTTCATCCCAAAGGCATCTAATGGAGTTGATGTCAGTGCTCTGTGCAGACCAGTCAAGTTCTTCCATACTAAATTCACTTAACTGTGCCTTTATGGACCTTGCCTTGCGCACTGCATATAGTGCTAGTGGAACAGAAAATGGCCTTCCCCAAACTGTTCCCACAAAGTTGAAGGCATACAATTATCAAAATTGTTTTCGTATGCTAAAGCATTAAAGGGTAGTGTTGAGTGAACATGTTCGGCCAAATACACTATTCGTCCAAACATGGCGGTGCTCAGGACCACGCGGTATTCGGCACTCGAGCGCCATGCTCGAGTCCTCTCCCCACACGCTAATTAGCCAATTAGCGTGCGGGGAGGTATGGCATTCAGTGCAATGCCAGTAGCCATGTTAGCTACTGGCATTACACTGATTGGCTGGCCGGGAACACGTCATCGGGTGCTATAAAGCACCCTGTGACATGTGACCCAGCCAGTGTTAGACAGGGAGAGCTGCAGCAAGGAGGGACAGAGAGTGTAGGGAGAGAAGCACGCTAGGCAGGGATAGAAAACGATCAGAAAAGACCCAAAAGCCCTTTTAAGGGCTATTATATCTGGCACAAACTTTTTTTTGTTATATTTGAGGACTTTGAAGGTGTTGAAAATAGCACTAGGTGGCCTGCCATTATCGCCACAAGCGCTGCTGCAGCAAGAGGGACATACACTGTAGGGAGAGAAGCACGCTAGGCAGGGATAGAAATCGCTCAGAAAAGATCCAAAAGCTATTATATCTGGCACAAACCTTTATTTACTGATATTTGAGGACTTTAAAGGTCGTGAAAATAGCACTAGGTGGCCTGCCATTAATGCCACATGTGCTGCTGCTGCATGCTGTAGGATACTCTCTGTATACTATATACCTAACATACTTTGCTATAATTTCTGCTGTTAAGCCTGCAGTACTTCTTTTGCGTCTTGCTGTATAACATTTGCGTATTGATAGAATTTCTATAGGCAGGGTTAGTATCATTGTTCAAAAGTCCATTGTGAAATACGTCTTATTTTTTTTTAGGTGGCAAAAAAACCCCAAGTGTGCCCTGTCAGTAACGCTAGGTGCACAGCGTATTACAACAGTTCAAAAGTCTATGTAGCTGACATCCGTATTTAATACCGTTAATTTAGGCCGCAGTTCCTCATTTACTGCTGCAGTTAAATTTTCCCAAGGAGGGAATTAAACTATAGGGATAGGATTTTGGTAGGTAGAAAGATTGTCACTGTTCCAAAAAGACCAAAGTCCATTGTGAAATACGTCTTTTTTTTTTGGGTGGCAAAAAAACCCCAAATGTGCCCGGTCAGTAACGCTAGGTGCACAGCGTATTACAACCGTTCAAAAGTCTATGTAGCTGACATCCATATTTAATAGTTAATTTAGGCCGCAGTTCCTTATTTGCTGCTGCTCTATAACGTTAGTGCGTTCAGAATATTGGACATTTGTTTAAAATTTTCTAATCATACAGTTAATAAAAATCTGCAGTACTGTAGTTGTGACCAAGTTGCATATATACAATACAATATGCGCAAGTCGAGCACTAAGGGACGGGGAAGTGGGCGTGCTGCTGATGGTGAACGCAGAGGCCATGGCTCTGTGCGGTGAAACTGTGCCTGCTGGCAGAGCCCAAGAAACAAAGTCATCCAAAACTCCTAGCTTCATGTCACAGTTTGCAGGGCTGCGCAAGACACAACTCTTGTCGCCACACCAGTGCGAGCAGGTAGTCGGTTGGATTTCAGCTGATAATGCTTCCAGTCGGTTCAGCACCACCCCCTCTTCCACAAAGTCCAGTCTCAGTAGCCAAGAGCCTGGGCAACCGCATCCTCACCCTGATCCTCCTTCCTCCCACCATGCAGAGTCTGGGCAAAGAAGAGATCCCACATTGGTATATTCCGAGGAGCTTTTTTCATCACCGTCCCTTGGCTTGGGCCTCTCGCCAAGGCCGCTTGAAGTGGGACATGAGGAGATATTGTGCCCTGATTCCCAACCTATTGAGCAAACACAGTCTGAAGAAGATGACGGTGGGGAACGACAAGTATTTTCTCCCGAGGTGGATGATGATGATGAGACACAGTTGCCAATAAGTCAAGGGCAATTAGTGTCTCAAGAGGTTGTGGATGAGGATGAGACGCAGTTAAGTCAGGTTCTTGTTAGTTCACCATGTCAGGAGGAGGAGCAGAGTGAGGAGGTGGTGGACGACGAAATAGCTGACCCAACCTGGAAAGGTGGCAAGCCAAGCGAGGACAGCAGTACAGAGGGGGAGGGATCCGCAGCAGCACAACAGGCTGGAGGAGACAGTGCGGTGGAAAAAGTGAGAAGGTAGGCCACGACAACCAGGCCCGCAACTGTTCCCCGGAGCAGCCCCTTGCGGCCAGCTCCCTTGCCAAGGGTTAGGTGTTCCGCAGTCTGGCGTTTTTTTGAGGAAAGTGCTGACGATAAACGCATTGTAATTTGTAACCTGTGCCGTACCAAGATGAGCAGGGGCGTAAACACCAGTAACCTGACCACCACCAGCATGATCCGACACCTGTCAGCAAAGCACCCTAAAAGGTGGGCTGAATGCCTGGGTCCACGATCTGTGCGACCTGAGCACGCGATGGAATTCCACCTTACACATGTTGAGCAGGCTTTGTGAGCAGCAGAGAGCAGTAGTAGAATACCAGCTGCAACACGGTCGGCGCCTTTCTAGTTAGCTTCCGCTCTTCACAAGCGACGAGTGGGCATTGATGTCTGACCTCTGTGAGGTGTTACGCAACTTTGATGAATCTACACAGATGGTGAGCGGCGATAATGCCATTATCAGCGTAACCATCCCACTTCTGTGCCTACTAAAAAGCTTGCTGCTCACAATAAAGGCCGATGCTCTGCGTGTGGAAGAGGTGGAAATGGGGGAAGACCCTACACAGGGTGATAGCCAGAGCACCCTCGATTCATCTTCTCAGCGCCAATTGGAGGAGGAGACGGTTGCCACTGCTACACAGGTTAGGCATCCCACGTTTACACCATCTCTTCGGCGTGGATGGGCTGAAGAGGAGGAAGAGGACGAGGGGGATATTGAGAGTCATGCTCCTGGTGGGGAGAGCGAAGCTTTGTCTGTTGGGACTCTGGCACACATGGCTGACTTCATGCTAGGCTGCCTTTCCAGTGACCCACGTGTTATACACATATTAGGCAACACAGATTACTGGTTGTTCACCCTTCTCGACCCCCGCTACAAAGAGAACTTCCCATCTCTCATTCCTGTGGTGGAGAGGACAAGTAAAATGGTGCAATACCAGAAAGCCCTTGTCGAAAAATTGCTCCACAAATTTCCATATGACAACGCTGGCGGCAGAGTACGTAGTTCCTTGGCCACCCGAGGAGGGGAGACGAGGGGAACACACAGCAGTTCCAACAAAGGCAAGGCGACACTCTCCAAGGCCTGGGACAGTTTTATGACACCCCGCCAGCACCCTCACCCTGATGCGTGGCCTAGTGTGACAAGGAGGGAAAAGTTTTGGAAGATGGTAAAGGAGTACGTAGCTGACCGCGTCAACGTCCTCAGCGATCCCTCTGTGCCGTATAATTATTGGGCGTCTAAGCTGGACTCGTGGCACGAACTGGCACTCTATGCCTTGGAGGTGCTGGCCTGCCCTGCCACCAGCGTTTTGTCTGAGCGGGTATTTAGTGCCGCTGGGGGCATAATTACCGATAAGCGCATCCGCCTGTCAACTGACAATGCTGACAGGTTGACGCTTATCAAAATGAACAAGGCCTGGATTGCCTCTGACTTCTCTACTCCACCAGAGGAAAGCGGCTTAACATGAAGGAACCTTAAATCTGGCTTTTAGGGCGTATTGAATACACTGTATTATCATGTACCCCTTCCTCTTCTCGTCCTCTTCCTCCTCTTCCTCCATCATATGAAACAGCTTATTAGGCTGCCCTCGAAGTCCACCAGCTGGGCCTGGACCAAATTTTTTAGCTGGTCAGCTCACCAGCTGGGCCTGCAACATAATTTTTTAGCCTGTCAGCTCACCAGCAGGGACTCAACCATAATGTTTTACACGCTTAGCTCACCAGCTGGGTCTGCAACATAATTTTTTTGTCTGTCAGCTCACCAGCAGGCACTCAACCATAATGTTTTACATGCTTAGCTCACCAGCTGGGCCTGCAACATAATTTTTTGGCCTGTCAGCTGCCAGCAGGCACTCAACTATAATGTTTTACACGCTCAGCCCTGCTACATGTCACTTCTAATGTTTCAGACGTTCAGCTAAGCGGCATGTCTCCCTCAGCTCGGCAGCAAAGTGTCACCCTTAAATATTTTTAACGGTCTGCTCTTCTGCAGAATGTCACATCAACAATATCATTTATTTCGACATCAGCTTGGCATCAGCGTGTCACACTTAAATATTTTCAATGGTCTGCTCTTCTGCAGAATGTCACATCAAGAATATCATTTTTTCGATGGTCAGCTTGGCATTAGCGTATCACACTTAAATATTTTTAACGGTCTGCTCTTCTGCAGAATGTCACATCAAGAATATCATTTTTTCGATGGTCAGCTTGGCATTAGCGTGTCACACTTAAATATTTTTAACGGTCTGCTCTTCTGCAGAATGTCACATCAAGAATATCATTTTTTTCGACGGTCAGCTTGGCATTAGCGTGTCACACTTAAATATTTTTAACGGTCTGCTCTTCTGCAGAATGTCACATCAAGAATATAATTTTTTTGACGGTCAGCTTGGCATTAGCATGTCACACTTAAATATTTTTAATGGTCTGCTCTTCTGCACAATGTCACATCAAGAATATCATTTTTTCGACGGTCAGCTTGGCATTAGCGTGTCACACTTAAATATTTTTAACGGTCTGCTCTTCTGCACAATGTCACATCAAGAATATAAATTTTTTCGACGGTCAGCTTGGCATTAGCTTGTCACACTTAAATATTCTCAATGGTCTGCTCTTCTGCAGAATGTCACATCAAGAATATCATCTTTTTTGGACGGTCAGCTTGGCATTAGCGTGTCACACTTGAAAATTTTTAACAGTCTGCTCTTCAGCAGAATGTCACATCAAGAATATCATTTTTTCGACGGTCAGCTTGGCATCAGCGTTTCACACTTACGTTTTTTGGACGGTCAGCTTGGCATCAGCGTGTCAACCTTAAATTTGGGACAGTTTGATAAAGTGCGGGGGTAGCAGCATGGAGTCCTATTCCATTATTTAGAGCTCAAGTATTGAGTCGACCCGGCTTGGTTTGAACACTCGAATTTTTTAAGTAAACAATTCCGGCCCCCGGGACACTCAACGAACAGCATCGGGGAGGCGCCGAGAGGCAGGGGTTCCAACAGGTGGTAGCTCAACTCCCTGCAGACAGCCAACTCGATCCCAAGATCAAACTTCAAGCTTTTTAAGTGCAGCAACTTAGATATACGCTATTGGACCTGGAATTACCGCGGAGAGCGAGAGTGGAACGGCCGACGCGGCACACGCTGCTGGGGGGGCCCGGCCTCCCGCGGCGGACAGTGAAAAAAGAAACAGTCGTCAGCGACTCTTAGCGGTGTGGTAGCAGCAGCATGTGTCCCTTACATTTTTTTTTCGGTCAGTGCGGCAGCAGCGTGTCACTCTTAAATTTTTTGGACAGTCTGCGCAGCAGCAGAATGTCACCTCTATTGTTTTTGAGTGTCAGCAGCAGGCCATCAATGATAATTTTTCATGGGTGTGTCTGATGCCCTGCTTTATGTGTAATAAAGGGTGTATTGAGTGCCTGATCCTTGTAATTTTTGGCAGCCCTTTCCCTTAGTGCATAGGCTTTATGAGTGTCAGAGTCCCACAATTATACCACAATGTGAATGAGGCCCTCCTTTATATGATATACCTGTTGTATGGGAGTGCCTCATCCGTGTAATTTTTGGCAGCACTTGCACTTAACGTACATGTAAATCTATGTTTCCTAACAATATTTCCTGTAAAATCAATGTTATCTTGGGTTTTTGGGGAGTATTTTTGTCATTCCGTAAAAGTGGCATAATAGTCGGACATCATCTTTAATAGCAGAGACTTCGGTGTCCAAGATGCATCCAGACATCCTCCCCATGCTGTTCCCTAACCATTTCTGTGGTGTTTCCACCTTTTTCTGATGTTTCCCTATGGACCAGACATGCTCCCCTCATCTGAGCAGGGGGTGCCTGGTCTTCTCCCAATGACTTCCATTATACTTGGGTGCTCGCCCGAGCACTCGAGCACCACCTAGTGTTCGGCCAGAGCACCCAAGCACCCGAACATCGGGATGCTCGATTATCACTATTAAAGGGGTTTTCTCACTTCAGCAAATGGCATTTATCATGTAGACAAAGTTAATACAAGGCACTTACTAATGTATTGTTATTGTCCATATTGCTTCCTTTGCTGGCTTGATATATTTTTTCATTGCATTATACACTGCTCATATCCAGGGGTTATAATGACCACCCTGCAATCCAGCAGCAGTGGCTGTGCTTTCACACTATAGGAAAATGTGGCGGTCTATGTGCTGTGTCTGGCACTTTTTCCTATAGTATGCAAGCAAGGCCATCACTGCTGGATCGCAGGGTGGTCGTAACCCCTGGAAACGAGCAGTGTATAATGTGATGGAAAAATTAATCACTCCAGCAAAGTAAAAATATATATTGGTACCGTGTTAGCCAGTAAATATAAGATGAAAAAAGACTGAGATTCCTCAGTGGTTGATAGCTTTTAATTGCTAACTAAAAAGATGATGACAAAATTGCAAGCTTTCGAGGATGCAATTTTGTCATCATCTTTTCAGTTAGCCATTAAAAGGTATCAACCACTGAGGAATCTCATTTTTTTCATCAATCCAGCAAAGGAAGCAATACATTAATAATTGCCTTGTATTAACCACTTTGTGACCTCCAACGTACATGTATGGCAAAAGTTGACATTTTAAAGATGGCACCATGGTTTCTGCAGTTTCAAACATTTAAGCCCTCAGATGCTTTGGTCAAATGTAACCATGGCATCTGAGCGGTCCAAAAGTGAGAGTGGTGCGCTCCCCCTCCCATTGCAGCATTCATCAGCTGAGATCAGGGAACCAGTAACCTTAGTGTAATGGCCGGAAGCCTCAAGCGGGCTTTGACAGCTATTACTAAAATATACCAATACAGGCCACCAGATGGCATCATTGTATGGTACATTGCAAATTAAGTGTTCAATTATGCCTATATAGCCACCAAAAAAAACAATGGGCAGTCTAATAATTGCCAATTATAGGGTGACTTAAAAAAAAGTAATTAAAAAAATAAAATAAAGTAAACTTTTTAAAAATATAAAAATTAAATAAAAATATAAAAGTTTAAATCAGTCCCCTTTCCCCAAAACAAACATAAAAAAACATAACGAATAAAAAAAGTACACATTATGGGCATTGTCACATGCAAAAACACCCGTACTATTAAAATATAACAATATTAATCCCATACAACAAATGGAGTAACACCATTTTTTGCCACTTCCCCTCCCCAAAAAATGTTATAAAAAGTGATCAAAAAGTCACACACACTTCACTAAAAAGTACAGATGCAAAAATGAGCCCTCACACAGCTCCATGCACATAACTACAAAACAGTTATAGAGGTCAGAATATGGAGATGAAAAAATACATCATTTCATTGAGTAATAAAATGCAAGAATAACTATACAAGAGTGTAATCATACTGACCTGGAGAATTAAGGTGTAACTGTCATGTTTTTATAAAAAAATAAATTTTAACATACCGTATTTTTCGCCCCATAAGACGCATTTTTTCCCCAAAAAAGTGGGGGGGGAATGCCCTTGCGTCTTATGGGGCGAATGCTAATGAGCGCTTCCATTATGGAACAGCTCATTAGCACCGGAGGACCAGGAAGCGGTGAATACTCTGTACTCACCGCTTCCTGGTCCTCCACTTGGCTGTGCAGGGCTGCGCACAGCGTGAGGGCGCTCTGTGACCTCACGCTGTGCGCGCCAGTTCACAGTGCAGGAGAAAGGCAGAGAGCATTCGGCGGCGAGCGGTATCGTCCAGGACCAGAAGAGGTAAGTGATTATTTATTTTATAAAACAGGAGGCAAAGGGGGCTGATATAAAGTGGCTGGGGGCTGGTGAGAGGCAATGGGGGGCTCATATAATGCTGATGGGGGCTATTTTAAGGCTGCTTGGCGGCTAATGAGAAGCAATGGGGTCTAATGAGTGGTGCTGGGGGCTATTGAGAGGCACTGGGGGCTAATGATAGGCAATTGGGGGCTGATGAGAGGCAACTGGGGGCTGATGAGAGGCAATGGGGGCTAATCAGAGGCAATGGGGGCTAATCAGAGGTAATGGGGGCTGATGAGAGTCAATTGGGGGGCTAATGAGAGGCAAAGGGGGCTAATGAGAGGCAAAGGGGGCTGATGAGAGGCAATGGGGGCTGATGAGAGAAATATAGGGGCTGATATGAGGCATGGGGCTCTTATCTGAGGTCTGATTGGGGGTCATTCACATTGGGGTCTGATTGGGGGTCTGATCTGAGGTCTTATTGGGGTCTTATTAACATTAAGGGTCTTATTGGGGCTGTCAGCTTAGGTCTGATCGGTGGTCTGACCAGAGATTTAATGAAAAATATTTTTTTTCTTATTGTTCTCCTCTAAAACCTAGATGCGTCTTATGGGCCAGTGCGTCTTATAGGGTGAAAAATACGGTATGTTACTGTTGGTGGAGCATTATGCATAAAGCAATCTTTACTTTCTTCACATACCACTGTTTTCCTTGAGTTTTTCCCTTAGTTACGGCTGTTTTAACCTCTATAATATGAGGATCTTCTCAAGATGGCTCCTCTGCCAGTTCTATGAGGCCAAAACTGCTTTCCCTCACTTCACATACTACACACTTGCTGTAGCCAGCAGCTTCCTGCCAGCCAATCAGATTGGATTACTGAGAGACACGCCTCCTCACTCTAAAGCCTAATGCAGGCATGCAGTGTGAAGGGCCGCCCCTCTGTCTTCTTAGATGAGCCATAGCAACAGTTATGACATTGGGAAAAGCAAAAATGGAAAATCACAAGGTCCTCTACGGGTTAACTTTGTCTACATGATAAATGCCATTTGCTGATGTAAGACAACCCCTTCAAGATTTACCTGGAACTAAGGGACCCAGGCCAACCCCTAAAAAACAATCCCATAGCATCATCCCTCCTCCACCAATGATGAAGAGGCATGATTCATCACTATACAGAACATGACGCTCCCACCATGCAGTTTTTGGGCTGATGTTACTGCCAGAAGTTTGGAGCTCTGCAGTTATTGAGTCAGTAGAGCGTTGGCAACTTTTATGTACTATGCGCTTCAGCGACTCTACTCTGTAACTTTATCTGGTCAGAGTTGCTCTCGTTCTTAATTTGTTCTCTAAAGTCAACAGTATACAAGTCACAAATAGTTTACACAAAACTCATCAACCTATATACTGTTTTCAGGTAATCTGATAGCAAGTTTGACCATACTAAACTGCTACCAGCCCTAAAAAGAACATGAGGAATTAGGCTTAAAGGGATACTTGCATGAACATTTTTATCACATATTAACAACCTATATGTTAATACTCGTATTTTTTTTTATAAAAACAATTGGATGGTTTTCTGGGTTCATTTTTTAAAGGTAATGTGTCATCAGAAAATAAATAAATAGTTTAAACCATTTTTTTATGTTAAGCAAATTTATTTTGAATATATGTTTCCTTTTTTATTTTTCCTTGTCTCTATCTATATTTTAAAAAATGTATATATTACAGTGAGGTCATCAGTGTTAGAAGTGGTGCCGCTGGCTGGGGCAGACTCCAAAACTCAGAGCCTATTTCACTGATCAACTGCAATGACTTGGAACTACATGAAGGTTTTACAGATGCGCTCGTACCTAAATAGTGAGAAACAGCGGGAGCCCATTGCCTCGAATAAAGGTATATCACATTATGAAAGGAATAGTCCAGCCCTAAACTCCACCTGCAACATTGTCCCTACCTACCTGGACTATCTGCCCTAAATGGTGGCCCCCAACTGGGTGACAGTCCTAACCTGAATTTAGAGAGGGAAACAGAAGTCAGACAGACTAGATAAAAAAACAGAGAGTCACGCCAGTACCAAAGGGAAGAAACAGTGCAGACTCAAATATTGTACACAGTAGGCTCAAACCAGGAGATAACGTCTGAGGCAGAGTCAGCAGAAAGAAGTGAGGTCAAAAAGAGGCAACAGATCAGAGATTCAAAGCATACGAACAAAGCTTGTGAGGCAGGAAGACGAAATCACAGGCAAATGTGCCAGCAGTCACCTGTTTAAATACCCTGCTTTCAGGAAGCAAATGTCCATTGTCGACACTGACTCCCTGCTCCCCGATAGGCCAATTAGCCCCTTTGTCTGCTGGGCTGGTTGCCAAGCTGATGGAGTGACGCTGGCAGCTCCGCATTACAGTGGTTGAACTCCCCACAAGAGCATAGACGCGTAAGTACATGACAGGTATTTAAATACTTACACATCCACATACTGCATATTTGTATGATATGACAAAATTTGTTACATTAGAGTGAGAATTTACAGGAGAAGTCACACTGTAAGTAGGGAGCATGGTAACAATCATATTTTATACTGTTACATATTTTGTGTATAGCGGGAGTGGTACTGCTGCATTACCACAGCACTACCACCCTTCAGATAACATCTTCCCCTCACAGCAACAGTAAACTGACAATGGATTTCTAATGGGAATGAATCTATATAGGAGCTTTATTCCTCTACAGAAGGACAATATTTTTGTATTCAATTTTCAATTACATAGTGTTGCCGAAATGAAAAAGTAACAGCCAAAAACTGATAAATAAAATGTGTTCTATGAATATTGAGTTAAAAAATAGCCCTTATTGAAGTGTCTCTTTAAAGTAAAATCTGGCCACATAAAAAATGGTTAAAAAAACAAACATCCATTATAAATACCACTGAAAAGACAATGAGACGCACAAAAAAACCATGTGTGACATTACCCCATGACTGGAATCACAGATGCAGTTTTTGATGTAGTTTTATGAGCAAAAGCCAGGAGTAGATCCAAGAAATGTATAAAAGAAAAACTAAAGTGCCTCCTTTCTTTTCATACATGGCACTTTGCTATATTCACAACTGAGCTCAGGACCAGTTCTGCAGATTTTCTACAATTAGGTGATGCATTTACAAAAATGTTTTTTAATACCCCATTTATTCCCACAATGTGATAAAACTCCACAAAATCAGGGACAGGACATACCTTGGTCTGCAAAAATAATGTAGAACACCCAACAAATGAGCTACTAAATAAAAAGCAGAGCAGAAAAAGTTGACAAAGGCTATATATAGGAACACAGCCTAGTAACAGCAATAAGGGGTTAATCTCTAGTCCATTACTGAAACTGTGGATTGCACTGGACTAAATATGGTTCTCCACTAAAAAAAGGTTAATAGACTCTGCTATAACCCATCCATCTATTCCTAAAAAATATGATTTCGGTAACATAATTACATATAATGTTAATGTGTTTCTAACTAGTGTCATTCTTAAATGTATGGCTCTTTGTCTAGAAGCCAAGCGCTAGCAGGCAGAGTTGGATCTCACATTCACTTCTTAAACTTTGCAACGATGATCAGGGGACACAAAATCAATATCCCTTTTAAAGAACGTCCAACTGGAACAATGTGCCGGTGACCCCAGCCTCTCCAGGGTAATCCACCACAGCAATGCAATAAAGCAGGTCACCTAAAGACTACACTCAGCTGGGAGGCCACCGCTTGTTTACACATAGTAAAACACTCTGAAGTTTTCTCTGCATGTGACATACAAGTTCCAGTCTTTAAGCATCATGCAGTGCTTGGATCGCACAACTGTTTTAATGGGAGCACGCAATGGTTAATTGATAGACAACAAACCGCTCTCTGCTTTATCAACTTTTATGCAAAGCAGTGCACAAGGCCCTTCTACTATGCCTCTAACATGCAGTAGCGGATTAAGTAGACCAAAAGTTGGCCCCACTGTAAGGCTGTAACTATACTCAATGCCACGAGAAATGAGCAAATAATTCAAAATGGTTGATTTTAACAAAGGCTCCGAATTTAGCTTTCTGAAACTGGCCTAATCTGAGGTCTGATGAAAAATATTTTTTTCTTATTTTCCTCCTCTAAAACCTTAGGTGCGTCTTATGGTCTGGTGCGTCTTATAAAGCGTAAAATATGGTAACTACCAAGTAATAAATACATTAATAATATGTAGAAAATTGTGTTGAAACTTTCCTATACCCACTGACTGGTTTTGTACGTCAGTTTGCCCCCACTTCCTGAGCTTTGGACCCATCACCACTTACGCTGATCTGAACCAGAGCAGACGTGTAATGAATCTCTCACCAGTGCGGAACATGTCTGATCATAAACATACATTACAATTACACGTTGTGTACGACCACAAGAACACTCAAATCAATTAATAAAACTGAAACCTTCCTGGCAGACACATCTGGGAGAGTAGGCGCTGTCATTTCTGATTAATTAGGTACCTTTCCAAAAAAAAAAAAAAATATTGAGAGTATAAATGCCGAGTGCCTTTTATAACACGCAATAAATATTCCTTTCCAGCAATTTGAACATTTCTCCATATTCTTTGTAGGATAATGAGAAATTAAGAAAAAAAAATGTAGATTTCGAAATCAGGTGGGAAATCAGGAGAAAACGTTCCCTATTACCTTCTCCGTCTCCCTTCCGTTCGCTCATGTAAAGTGACCATATGGTATAAAAACATCTGTCATTAATCACGTTTGATGGGGAATAATGCAGTATTAGGAATGAAAATAAAAGCCTTCTTCTTTATGTTAATGAATAGTAGAGGAGTGATCATCACTTTGTCATTCTATTCTTCGAGTCACATGAAGCTGTTGTCTCCATGAGAGAGACTGTGACCCAGGACAAATCTATTGACGCTTCCATTCATTCAGGCTGAGCTTACGTGACATATGGACGGGTGATGCTTGCATGTAGCATGCAGCATGATGAGTATATTAGAAGAATGCTTATTCAGATCAGAACACTATGCAGTATGTTAAGGATTATAGTAATAAGCTTAAAGTACCCTTAAACTATTCTTCAATAGATAACAAAAAACATACAAGTTTCAACTTAAAGAGGACCTTTCACCACTCCTGACATGCCTGTTTTATAGCTTCATGCATTCCCCATGTAATAACAATTCTGGAAGATCTATTCTTATGTCTATATGTTGTGCCATTCCTTTATTATTTGCACTAGAAGTTATAATTGAATTTCTGTTAGCCTTCAGTAAGTGTACAGAGGGAGGTAACCAGTTGGGAGTGTGTACATGCACAGTCTCACTCTATCCAATCAGTGCTGCCATAGTCAGACTGTGCAGGTACATACCCCCAACTGGTTAACACCCCTCTGTACCCTTACTGCAGACTGATAGCAATTTATTCATAACTTCTAGTAGAAATAATAAAGGAATGGCACAACATAGAGCCATAAGAATAGATGCTCCAGAATTGTTATTACATGGGGAATGCATGGAGCTATTAAAACAGGAGAGGTGAAAGGTCCTCTTTAAAGGGATTCTCTGGGTTCAGGGCTGCACCTGGATATAAGCTCTTATTTATTCCCTTTCTACATATGAGTGGAGCATCGGAGTATTTCCTTGCTCAGATACTCCTTCCATTTGTTTGCATTTGCAGGGCTCCATTTGTTTACTGCCAGTGATGTACCAGGCTTCATATCACTATGCTAGGAGGAGACTTCCACCTAGCAATGAGTCCGGTGACATCACTTTACAGAGGGGTGGTTTATAGCGCTGCCAGAGTCTGTTTTGGAGGGGGGTTCTATGCAAAGTAAAATAGTATCTGCTTCCAAAACATCCTCCAGCAGTGATATCAACAACCCATCTGTGCTGGTGACGTCACCGGGCTCACTGCTAGGTGGAAGTCTCTGCCTAACATAGTGATTCAAAGCCCGATATGTCACCGGCAGTAAACAAACAGTGCCTTGCGCTGCGCAATGCAGTGCGACAAGGAGAAGTATCGGAGCAAGGAAATACTCCACTCATATGTGGTCAGGGAATAATGAAGAGCTTATATCCAGGTTCAGCCCTGAACCTGGAGAACCCCCTCTGAATGTTCAAAATTATATCATCATGGCCCAGGATTGTGTCCAGATTCAGCACCAAAATTAAGATGGGCAAAGCTAAGTTGGTCATTCACCTTACTACAGAATAATACTTAAGCTTTTATTCACCTGGGGCGAAAAATTATTTGCTTCCCTGTGACAATCCCCTTGAGCATAGACCACTTGGGCTGTGGTGCAAGGCACAAGAGCTCATGGTCAGAAGTTGTCTGCTTTAAATGAGATAGCAAGCCTTGATAAATGCATTGATAATCGCTCCTTGGCTCTAGAACTACTCTGCCCATTTCTGTAGACGGTGCAGATAACTGCAGTGTTGTTCCCACTGAGGAAAATGGGAGAAGTTACCAGCTTCGTCAGTTACAGAAATGGATTTAGAAGTGTTGGCACAGGAAGCTACAGCAACTGCTGCAGAAGAGCTGATTGGCTGGGTGTTGGACCCCCATCAATCAGCTATTAATGGCCTTTCCTGAGGATAAACCATCAATATGAAAGAGGACCGGTAACCTCTCCTTACACGTCTGTCTTAGTAACTACTTGCATTCTGCATGTAATAACAATTCTGGAGCATCTATTCTTATCGCTCAATGTTGTATCGTATCTGTATTATTTCTGTTAGAAGTTATGAAGGAAACAGTTTGCAGTCAAGGTACTGATGGGGTTTACCAGTTGGGAGTGTGTCCCTTCGAAGTCTTTCACCAGGAGCACTCCGCAGATGGATCCAAATCCATTCAACTTAAATGGGTCTGTGATCTGTCTGCACAACCAAAAAAATAGAACATGTTCTATTTTTTGCAGTGCAGAGGCACGGAGAGAAACCCCACGGAAGCACTCTGTGTCTCTGTCAAGTGAATGGGTTCGCATCCGTGATGCGGGGTGCACACAGCTAGCGCCCACAAATTGCAGACTGCTGTATGCGGGCCACAATAAGGGAACGGCTGGGCAACGGCCATGTGCATGAGCCCTAAATGCTCCAGAATTGTCATTACATGGGGAACGCAAGTAGTTATTAAAACAGGCATGTCAGGAGAAGTGATAGGTCCTCTTTAAAGTTCCAGAAAAGCCCTTTAAGTCATATATGGCGGGTTTTAAAATTTCTGCTCTCACAAAGGAAATCAGTGCATTTCTAACATCTAGCACAGATAGATAGATAGATAGATAGATAGATAGATAGATAGATAGATAGATAGATAGATAGATAATTAGATAGATAATTAGTGTTGAGCGAATCGAGCTTTGGATCATAGATCCAAAGTCGATTCGTTCAAATGCGTCTTTTCGCAATTTGCGGTCCACAACGCACAGGCACTGACAGTGGGGCCACCGCATTCGGATCACGGACCCATTCACTTGAATGGGGTTCACGATCCGCATCCGACGATCCGCACCGCAAAAAAGTAGTGCATGCACTACTTTTTTGCGGTGCGGGGGCATGGCCATAAACACTCCGTAGTGCTTCAGTTGTGTTCCGATCCGTGCCTCCGTCCCGATTGTGGACCCATTGAAGTGAATGGGTGCGCAATCCGTGATGCGGGCCACAATACAGCCACGGGCCGGCACTGGCCGTGTGCATGAGCCCTTAAAATGTATTGCCTCCGTGGAGGCAAAATTAGTTTCAGCCGAAGTTGGTTGAATAAATTCGGTAGTTACTACATCTTTAAAAACATCTTAAAATAGCAATCCGAGGTAACGGCCAGTACCAAACCTGACTTCGGATTCGAAATTTTAAATTATTTCTGAATGATTTAGAGATGCAGAGATGCAGTAAATGATTACCGCAGCCTCATGCGACTTCGCCCAAGCCTAATGTTAATAGATATAAGTTTTCTATATATATATAAATAAATAAATCTAAAAAAATATATGTATGTATATATGTATATATAGAGGTAGATACTGTATATATGTACTGTACTGTACAGATATATATATATATATATATATATATATATATATATATATATATATATATATATCTAAGCCTGATTTTGTGGAGCACTCTCTGAGTGCAAAGGGGCAGTGTTCTTAAAATTGCATTTGCTTTTACTCATATTTCTCATCCCTCTACAGAATAAGAATTTAGAAATTATAGGTTAAAGATTAAGTGGAAGCATAAATTTAAAACTGTAAAGGAGTGAATGGTAGACAGAAGGACGGGATGCCATTGTGCTTCTTGCGTGCTGGCAGCCAATGATACCAGCTCCCTCTTCATTGCGGTGTCACTTTGGTAGAAAGCAGGGTGATTGGTGAAAGAACACGAGGATGTCAGAAAGGTGCTGGTAGACATTTCTTGGTTGCCTCAAGAAAATAAAGGCCATATCTGAACCTGTCAAAATGATTAATAGCTTTGAGAGTACTATATGGGGGAGGGAGAATGTGATCGAGCAGAGGAAGGGAAAAAAACACAAGTGAATATGTAAATAGAAGGAACAATAATTCCAGTCTCCAAAGCACAAGAGACAAACATGTTCTTCACAGAAGACGCTGTTGTAATTTCCAACATCCTCAGCACTTATCTGCCCGTCTATCTATGGAGGATCCATGCACCCTGCTCATACATAGCATATCTACAGTATATAAAGCCTACACAAAATAAATTGCACACATACACATATTCAGAATGTGAAGCATGAAGTTGTACATTTCACATCTTATTCAGATATTTGCAGTAATCCTCTGTTAGAAACATAGATAATGGGTCCAGAAATAGAAGCAAGAATCATTGCTGTAAGCAGAGCTGAAATGGAAAGTCCTGTGTAGGAATTTCATTTACACAGTATATCAGGCTCTGGGTCATGGTAGTAACAGTAATAAACATTTCTTAGTTTTAGACTGTGTAACCATAGAGGTCTATTGTAAAAAAAAAATCCATGTAACATATACATTTTTTTACTCTACAGGATGGAAAAGCGTAGAGTACTAAAACCATGAAGTGAACATAATCTTATTATAGAAGAAACCTTATAGATCATTCTATATTGAAAGGACCTTACGGAATAATTAAAGGTTTATTCCCATCTTAGATAATGGGGGCATATCGCTAGGATATGCCCCCATTGTCTTATAGGTGTGGGTCCCACCGCTGGGACCCACACCTATATCGAGAACGTAGCCCCCAAAGTGAAGCGCACCTATCAGACAATGGGGGCATATCCTAGCGATATGTCCCCATTGTCTAAGATGGGAATACCCCTTTAACACTTAATTAACAGAATTTCCAAAATATCATATACCTATCTTGGAATTAAAACCTTAGCCACCTCATTTTATTTTTGCGTTTTCATTTTTTTCTCCCTGTCTTACCAGATCCATAACTTTTTTATTTTTCCATTCACATAGGCATATCAGGGCTTGTTTTTGTACTTTCTAATGGCACCATTTAATATTGCACACAATGTAGTGGGAAGCTGAAAAAAAATTCCAAATGGGGTGGAATTGGAAAAAAAACGCAATTCTGCCACAGTTTTAAGGGTTTTGTTTTTACGGCATTCCTGTACCTTTCATTCTCTTGGTCAGTATGATTACAATGATACCACATTTGTATAGTTTTCTCGAATTTTAATGTTGAAAAACCAATAAAAATTTGGAAAAATTATGATTAGGGTACAGCATGAGGGCTCATTTTGGTGTGTTTATGACTTTTTGATCACTTTTTATTTTTTTTGGGGGGGGGGAAGTGAAGTAATAAAAATGTTTTTTTCTTTGCGTTGTTTGCCGTATGAAATAAATATTTTTATATTTTAATAGTGCAGGTATTTTTCAGATGTGGTGATGCCTATGATTTTTTTAAATTGTTTATTTATTTTCGGGGAAAGTGGCTGAACTTTTATTTTTTTCTTAATCACTCTAGGTGACTATAACAAGCAGTCATTAGATTGCCATTTGTATTCTGTATTGCCATTTTTATCCATCACCAAAAATAGCATTCAGCATATTCCAAAGTAGTGCAGGTCTGTATTGAAATATACCAGTTATAGGCATCGGAGCCTCAAGCAAGCCCTGTCCTATCACTGCAATATCACAGCTTCCCCCATCTCAGCCGGAGGAAGCTGTTACTGGTGCGGGAGCATGCGGCTCCCACATTTTCACTGCTCAGATGCTGTGGTCAAAAGTAAGGGGTTAAATCTCTACAATTGGCCCCCTTATCCCCCTAGATAACTCTGCAAGTGGTGGCAACCAGTCCTCCTCACATTCTAGGACAGGTTGCTGGCAGCCATTTTAAATCATTCCTGGGGAACCCCTTTAATGACCAGACACTGTTAGACTACATAATATGTATATATGTATAGTTTTGTATAAACTGAAGCAACTATGGTGATGGTTTCAGTTGTCATAGATATTTTTGTGTTTCTTTTTTATTTTTTATTTTATTTGTATTTTATAATATTTTTTACTTATATTTTAAATATATTTTTGGCATATAATATGATCCTCAAGAGGTCACCAAAAGACATATGAGGGATACTGACATTGTTGTTGTTTTTTTTTTTTGCACTCTAAAGGAGCCCCAGTTACAGAAGGGAAACCGTTCCCTTGGGGGCAGGGTCTTCTAAGACCCTGCAGCTCTGTTATAGACACCCAGCGATCACATGATAGCCATTTACTCTATGAGCACTAAGTACAGAAGAAAGGAGAAGGAAAGAAGAAAGTAGTAATAAACCACTTCTGTCTCCTCCTCGGAGTTCTGCTAGATTGCAGGAGCAGGAGTCTTAATACAGCAACATGTACTGCGCTTGGTCGTTATCAGGTTGAAGAGCCTCTATCACCAGGAAATTCACTGATAAATCAGTCACAATTCCTTGTGGGGCTATCTCAGCTGAATGCCATGGTGCCTTTCACTTAGCAATCTGTGCACCCTTAGGCCTCTTTCACACTAGCGGCAGTCCGGATCCCGCCCGCAGGTGAAGGGTGCTGTCGGATCCGGACTGACGCAGGGACATGTGTGGGGCCGGAACCGCGTTCCGGCCCCACACATGTCACACAGTACCATATACAGACATACATACACATACACACAAACACATACATACTCCAGGCAGGCCACATGTATTCACGCCCAGGAGGCGCGCAGCTATGACGATTCCCCACAGCGCCCTCTGCTGGGCGCTGTAGGGAATCGTCATAGCGGCGCACCTCCAGGGCATGAAGACGTGCGGCCTGCCTGCCTGGAGTATGTAAGTATGTATGTGTTTGTGTGTATGTGTGTGTATGTATGTATGTCTGTCTGTATGTATGTGGTGACGGATCCGTCCTGAACTCCATTGAAAGTCAATGGAGGGCGGATCCGTTTACCATGTTGGTCACACTAAACGGATCCGTCCCCATTGACTTGCATTGGGGGTCATTCCGGATCCGTCTTGGTGCGGATGCCTGGACCGGAGAGAAAACCGCAACATGCTGCGGTTTGTTCTCCGGTCTGAAGACGGAACGGAATGCTTTCAGGAGCATTCCGTTGTCTTTAGTTCAGTTTGGTCCCCATTGACAATGAATGGGGACAAAACTGAAGCGTTTTTTTTTCCGGTATTGAGCCCCTATGATGGAACTCAATACCGGAATTTAAAAACGCTAGTGTGAAAGTAGCCTTACTCTTCTTGCTTCCTCCACCAGCCTCTGCCTCTCCTTTTTGATTGACAGGGCCAGATTTCTGCACAGTCATCACGCTTACCACTGTCAATCAAGATAAGGGAGGGTTGGCAGATGAAGTAGGAGGAGCAAGGATGCAGAGTGGCTTGGATCCTCCCTCAGTGCACTTAACTGTTCATTTGCATATGAACTGAAAGTACTTTTCTTCACAACGATCAAGGGAACTATTTGTCCCTTGTGGTAGCCTTCAGCCCTCTGAAGGATCCAAGGCTACCACAGTGACAGTTCCTATGGAGTCCTGCCTTTCCCCACTTTAAAAATAAACAATAAAAAAGATAGGTATTGCCACGTCCCAAAACAGTATTTTTCCCATATGGCCAATGGCGTAATGAAAAAAAAAATAACAAAATGGCCGATTCCCCTCCCCATAAAAATTGAATGATCATTGAAGTGATCAAAAAAGTTATACACACTCCAAAATGGCATCAATAAAAACTACAGATCAGCTCACAAAAAAGAGCCCTCACAGAGCTCTGTAAAAATAAATATAAAAAAGTTACAGGGGTCAGAATATGGTGATGCCAAGAGTAGTTTTTATTTTTTAAAGTATTAAAATGCACAAACGCACCTGTAAAAACGTGGAATCACTGTAATCATACTGACCTGCAGAATCAAGATGACAGGTCATTTTTACCACATAGGGAAAGCCATACAAACAAAAATCATAAAACAATGGCCAAATTGCATTTTGTTTTGTTTTTATTCCCCCACATTTGGTATTCCCACTTCCAATTACATCATGTGCAATATTAAATGGTGTCTTTATGAATTACAACTTGTCCCGCAAAAAACAACCCCTTATATGGGACTTTCCACTCTAACGTGTATTTTCATCAATTACTGCCATTCCTCCTTGGATAGTTTTTTTTTTTTTATTTGAAGTTTTATTTTCTTATCCCCATGCTTGAATCCTACTTCCTGGTTTGTCATGTGTCTGTATCCCATCATGCCTTAGGGCAGTGAGAAAAACTGAATATTAAAACTGATTTGCCACAGCACAGGGTGTAATGGTAGGCTAAGGCTTCGTTCACATCACCATTCAGCCTTTCCGCCCTCCTGCTCCTGCGGGAGCAATGCGTTTTTCACACGCGTGATAAAAAAAACTGAAGGTTTACAAACAACATCTCCTAACAACTGCAGTGCCCGGGGTGCCATGGTTGCTACGGGGGCGACCCTTTCCCCCTACAGGGCCCTCTAAGGTGATTTTCCTTTATGTCCCAGGGGTAGGAGTGCCATGGGTATTTAGGCCACTTAAGTCTTTGGTGGGATTGTCACGGTGTTCCTATCTCGTGAGACGAACAGGCCCCAGGCGGTGGCTCCGGCTGCAGAAAATTACTAGTAGTAGTAATTGAGGGTCGTCAGGTGGGAATGATGCACAGACTTGTATGGTCCAACGCAATTTTATTAACTTAACTTTGAAAGCAGATAACTCAGTTCATCCTTCAGCTTGGTGTCCAGCAAGTGCAGCTTATTGCTTATACTTGGCAGATGCTTGGAAATTCAGGTTTCAGGCTTCCTGTTCTAAGCTGGGGTTACTTCTTAAGTCTGGCTTCCCTTTAGAGTATTTGTTGTGCCTTATTGCAGGCTATATTACTCAGTCTTTAGGGCACAGCAGAGCTAAAGGTGCTCTGCTATCCTACACATGTCCTCCCCGGACGGGGTATAGGGGACAACTCCCTGACTAAAACTGTCTTAACTGTCATTTCCTCCTCACTGCAGGAAGTTGGAAGAACTTAACTTCTCTCCAGCAGAGGGGGTCAGAATGGACTAAGGACTGTACCATTCTGGTAAAACTACATCTGAATCTGCCATAGTATTTACTGACACCTGCTGGTACACCAGGTACATTACATGGGAAACAGTTGCATAACATTGAATATTATACATATTAATGCTGGTGATGACATCAATGCACAGAATTACATTTCTAGAGTAGCACACAGATAGGAGCTGGTTACGCAGAGTTGTAACACTACTCTGGGGTGTTACACAACCATCAGTGAAAAACGCATTGCATCTGCACTTGCTTCAGGATGCAATGCGTTTTTCACTGAAGCCCCATTCACTTCTATAGGACCAGGGCTGCGTGAAAAACACAGAATATAGACATGCTGCGTTTTTCACGCAACGCAGAACTGATGCGTGAAGAAAACCGCTCATGTACACAGTTCCATTGAAATGAATGGGTCAGGATTCAGTGCGGGTGCTATGCGTTCACGTCACGCATTGTACCTGCGCGGAAGACTCTCTCGTGTGAAAGGGGCCTGATAGCTTTAAAACAAGGCAGTTTTGATAAACGTTGGCATTTGGGAAAAGTGATGTAACAGAGATATCTTTGGGGCAGGATACATTTATATTAGTGGCTCAACCCCTTTAAGATATATTTTTTCAGCTGAGGCCAGTGATAGGCTGCATTGGTCATGAGAACAATCAACGACAACATGATCAATCCTTTTTCTCCCAACATTTGGCATTGAGGGAGACACTGGTTGACCCCCATACACAATTGATTTTCGTCTTCAATGTTCTACATAAGAACATTAGGCATTATTATCAAAACTTATTAAAATGTTAAAGCACACTTGGTACAACTGCAAAAAAAAAAGGGGTCAGTCAGCACATCCAATGTGCAGGTGCACGCTGCCATGGCTAGAAACACTAAGGAAAAAAACACACAATGCAGCAGTACTCTGCAAACACAAATAACGTACAATATTGCCATAGTCATAGAGAACATTCTGGTGCTAGTGCTACACTTATTTTGCAAAATTGAGATTCTTGGCAAATACATTTTGTACAAAATTATTTGGGCCGTCTGCCAAACGTCAAGGCAATCTCTTTAAGACGTAAACCTAACACCTAACAAGCCTGTCTGCCTCATAGGCTGATTTTAATTAGAGTAAGTATAAAGCTGCTCCCAGTATATGTATTGGAAGCTGTGAGGCACCAGGAGAGGTATATAGTGGACTCAGCATGCATGTTGGTACCTGCATCCCTGGATTTAAAGGAGGCCTTTAAGGCACCAAAAATGGAAAAGGCAGAGTGGACCCAGCATGCATGTGAAACCTGCACTCCCTGAGTTTAATGGTGGCCGTTATGGCACATAACAGGTAGGAATTAGTGTTAGGTTCTTTTCTTAAAGAGATTGCCTTGACATTTGGCAGACGGGCCCAAATAATTTTGTACAAAATGTATTTGCCAAGAATCTCAATTTTGCAAAATAAGTGTAGCACTAGCACCAGAATGTTTTCTATGACTGTGGCAATGTTGTTGTACGTTATTTGTGTTTGCAGAGTGCTGCTGCATTGTGTGTTTTTTTCCTTAAAGCACACTTGGTATCATGAAGCTCCATGACTCTCACCTGTCCCACCCATCAAAAAAAAACACTTAATATCTAGTATTTGATAACATCATGATTATATCCTCCAGTAGATTCAGACTCACTTTACTTAAACTGCACAATTACATGCAAGAGGTTTTTCTATAGTCCATGGACCAGAAGAGACCAACTTGGACATGTGGAAGGCTCATTAATACAAAAGTCCATACACAGCTGGCATACCTGGATAGAGGTATCAAGCATCAGAAATCTACCTGCTGTACACAATGGAAGGAATTTGGTGCTCCTTGTCCCACATTCAGTTCTGTTATGACCTCTCCTCAGTTTCACATTGTCCAGAGAGAGACATTAAAAATTGAAGGTTCTATTAATGAGAAGCTAATTGTGGCTCTTGGAAAAGGACGGGCTTGGGAGGAGGGAAGCCCTCTTTTATTATTTGAAAACAACAACTTAAAAGAAAGATGCAGGAGAAAATGAAGATCTATAAATATTGTAAAAGACGCAGAGGAAACAATGGAGGAGTTAATGAGCCTCTGTTTTTGCAACATTAACCTCCTTCTTACTATGACTTGGTAGAGGAGTGGAGAAAATGAAAACACCACCATGAAATCAAGACAAGCTCTTCACTGTAGGATGCTGGGCTGTACGCTCTCAGTGCAAGGTCAACCTCAGAGCATGCTCTGTTATATACTGTGACTGCAAAAATAAAGAGCGGCAGGTCCATACTATCTCACTTCACTGTGCAAATATTTGGAATAGGAACATGAAAGGGACAGGAGAAATTGCTTAGTGAACACATTGATAAGGCATTATAAATGAAAGTAACAAAGTATAATATAGAAGCAATGCATGGTGGTTAAAGGAGTTTTCTATGTTTTTTAAAAGTTTTGCACAGAGCAGAGGACTGCATAAAATAAAGAAAAAAAAACATAACTCAATATTAAAATGTCCCACTGCTCTGACTTGGTTCTGCAGCGATCACATGCCATTCATTATTGACGTGACTGCTGCAGCCAGATACTGACCTCAGTGATCACATGTGCATGACTGGCAAGTAAATGCTGAAGACTGCAACTGGCAGCAGTGGTTGGGGGCCATCCATTGTTCATCTGACCCAGCCAGGACCAAAGTGGTGGCACCCCCTCTGATCAGCAGATTGAGGGGTTGCAGAGCTCTGGAACAGGCGCATCTCCATATATTGAAATTAGCAAAGTTGTCAGCTCACCAGTCCAAATGTTCTTCAACCCACAAGATTACAGTGCAAGGAGGGAAAAAATTCTAGATCGATAGCAGCAACAAATTTTAAAAAATAGATGAAAAATTCTCCAGCACTCAATAAAACTACAATATTTATCATTACATCTTTAAAAACACACAAGACACATTTTGGAAAAAAAAAATGCTCAGGTGCTTGTTATTCGAGTCGAATTTTTCCCGATGCTCGGGTGCTCGTTTCGAATAACGAACCCCATTGAAGTCAATGGGAGACTCGAGCATTTTTTGCAGGGGACCAAGGCTCTGCCTAGGGAAGGCTGGGTGAAAACCTGGAAACCTCAGAAAATGATGGAAACACCACGGAAATGGACAGGAAACAGCAGGGGCAGCATGCATGGATGCCTCTGAGGCTGCCTAATCCCACCATTACCCCAAATTCTCGGGCAACAGCCTGGTGTTGACCCTCAAGGCAATTGTGCGCACCCAGACCATAAAAATTTATCGTGGCCCTGTATGGCTGTGACTACAGAGTGACCGAGTTACACTGCAGGAGCAGGCGAAGCACATAAAAATTTAGCGTGACCCTGTATGGCTGTGACAACAGAGTGACCGAGTTACACTGCAGGAGCAGGCGAAGCACATAAAAATTTATCGAGGCCCTGTATGGCTGTGACTAAAGAGTGACCGAGTTACAGTGCAGGAGCAGGCGAAGCACATAAAAATTTAGCGTGACCCTGTATGGCTGTGACAACAGAGTGACTGAGTTACACTGCAGGAGCAGGCGAAGCACATAAAAAATTATCGAGGCCCTGTATGGCTGTGACTACAGATTGACCGAGTTACACTGCAGGAGCAGGCAAAGCACATAAAAATTTATCGAGGCCCTGTATGTCTGTGACTACAGAGTGACCGAGTTACACTGCAGGAGCAGGCGAAGCACATAAAAATTTATCGAGGCCCTGTATGGCTGTGACTACAGAGTGACCGAGTTACAGTGCAGGAGCAGGCGAAGCACATAAAAATTTAACGTGACCCTGTATGGCTGTGACAACAGAGTGACCGAGTTACAGTGCAGGAGCAGGCGAAGCGCATAAAAATTTATCGAGGCCCTGTATGGCTGTGACTACAGAGTGACCGAGTTACACTGCAGGAGCAGGCAAAGCACATAAAGATTTAGCGGTACCCTGTATGGCTGTGACTACAGAGTGACCGAGTTACACTGCAGGAGCAGGCGAAGCACATAAAAATTTATCGAGGCCCTGTATTTCTGTGACTACAGAGTGACCGAGTTACACTGCAGGAGCAGGCGAAGCACATAAAAATTTATCGAGGCCCTGTATGGCTGTGACAACAGAGTGACCGAGTTACACTGCAGGAGCAGGCGAAGCACATAAAAATTTAGCGTGACTCTGTATGGCTGTGACAACAGAGTGACCGAGTTACACTGCAGGAGCAGGCGAAGCACATAAAAATTTATCGAGGCCCTGTATTTCTGTGACTACAGAGTGACCGAGTTACACTGCAGGAGCAGGCGAAGCACATAAAAATTTATCGTGGCCCTGTATGGCTGTGACAACAGAGTGACCGAGTTACAGTGCAGGAGCAGGCGAAGCACATAAAAATTTATCGAGGCCCTGTATGGCTGTGACTACAGAGTGACCGAGTTACAGTGCAGGAGCAGGCGAAGCACATAAAAATGTATCGAGGCCCTGTATGGCTGTGACTACAGAGTGACCGAGTTACACTGCAGGAGCAGGCGAAGCACATAAAAATTTATCGAGGCCCTGTATGGCTGTGACTACAGAGTGACCGAGTTACACTGCAGGAGCAGGCGAAGCACATAAAAATTTATCGAGGCCCTGTATGGCTGTGACTACAGAGTGACCGAGTTACACTGCAGGAGCAGGCGAAGCACATAAAAATTTATCGAGGCCCTGTATGGCTGTGACTACAGAGTGACCGAGTTACACTGCAGGAGCAGGCGAAGCACATAAAAATTTATCGAGGCCCTGTATGGCTGTGACTACAGAGTGACCGAGTTACACTGCAGGAGCAGGCGAAGCACATAAAAATTTATCGAGGCCCTGTATGGCTGTGACTACAGAGTGACCGAGTTACAGTGCAGGAGCAGGCGAAGCACATAAAAATTTATCGAGGCCCTGTATGGCTGTGACTACAGAGTGACCGAGTTACAGTGCAGGAGCAGGCGAAGCACATAAAAATTTATCGAGGCCCTGTATGGCTGTGACTACAGAGTGACCGAGTTACAGTGCAGGAGCAGGCGAAGCACATAAAAATTTATCGAGGCCCTGTATTGCTGTGACAACAGAGTGACCGAGTTACACTGTAGGAGCAGGCGAAGCGCATAAAAATTTACCGAGGCCCTGTATGGCTGTGACTACAGAGTGACCGAGTTACACTGCAGGAGCAGGCAAAGCACATAAAAATTTATCGAGGCCCTGTATGGCTGTGACTACAGAGTGACCGAGTTACAGTGCAGGAGCAGGCGAAGCACATAAAAATTTATCGAGGCCCTGTATGGCTGTGACTACAGAGTGACCGAGTTACACTGCAGGAGCAGGCGAAGCACATAAAAATGTATCGAGGCCCTGTATGGCTGTGACTACAGAGTGACCGAGTTACAGTGCAAGAGCAGGCGAAGCGCATAAAAATTTATCGAGGCCCTGTATGGCTGTGACAACAGAGTGACCGAGTTACACTGCAGGAGCAGGCGAAGCGCATAAAAATTTACCGAGGCCCTGTATGGCTGTGACTACAGAGTGACCGAGTTACACTGCAGGTGCAGGCGAAGGGCATAAAAATTTATTGAGGCCCTGTATGGCTGTGACTACAGAGTGACCAAGTTACACTGCAGGAGCAGGTGAAGCACATAAAAATTTATCGAGGCCCTGTATGGCTGTGACTACAGAGTGACCGAGTTACACTGCAGGAGCAGGCGAAGCACATAAAAATTTATCGAGGCCCTGTATGGCTGTGACTACAGAGTGACCGAGTTACACTGCAGGAGCAGGCGAAGCACATAAAAATTTATCGAGGCCCTGTATGGCTGTGACTACAGAGTGACCGAGTTACACTGCAGGAGCAGGCGAAGCACATAAAAATTTAGCGTGACCCTGCATGGCTGTGACTACAGAGTGACCGAGATACAGTGCAGGAGCAGTCGAAGCGCATAAAAATTTATCGAGGCCCTGTATGGCGGCGGTGACAACAGAGTGATCGAGTTAGACTGAAGTAGCAGGTGAACCACCCAAAAATTTAGCCTGACACAGCATGGCGGTGACACCACCAATGCCTTTGTCTGACTGAGATTGCAGTCAAATGGCTGTAGGTGAGCCTCCCAAAAATTTTTTTTTGGAGTGTCTGAAGTCGACCCTCCGAAAAAAATTTTGTGTCTGTGGTTGACGATACTGAAAAATTGTTTTAGAGTGTCTGTAGTTGACGCTCCGGAAAAATTGTTTGGAGAGAGGGCCTGTAGGTGGCCCTCCAGAAACATTGTCTTAAAAGAGTGCCAGTTGGCCCTCTAAAAAATTCCCTTTTGGGTCAGCGTTTGGCAATGAAGAGAAGGAGGAGGAGGAGTAGAGGAGATGAATCAGATACATTAGGAATCTTATTCTTTAGCTGCTTTCCCCCGGAGGAGATTTGAATTCCGGTGAAATCCAGGCTTTGTTCATTTTAATAAGCATCAGCCTGTCAGCGCTGTCAGTTGACAGGCGTGTACGCTTATCGGTGATGACGCCACCAGCTGCACTGAATACCCGCTCTGACAACACGCTAGCAGGGCAGGCCAGTACCTCCAAGGCGTACAGCGCCAGTTCAGGCAACGTGTCCAGCTTTGAAACCCAGTAGTTGTATGGAGCAGAGTGATCACGCAGGACGTTGGTATGGTCAGCTAGGTACTCCCTCACCATCTTTCTGTACAGCTCCCCCCTACTCTGCCTAGACTGGGGACAGGTGACAGTGTCTTGCTGGGGTGACATAAAACTGGCAAAGGCCTTGGAGAGCGTTCCCCTGCCAGTGCTGGACAAGCTGCCTGCTCGCCTCCTCTCCCCCGCTACTTGGCCCACAGAACCACATCCTCTGCCGCTAGCGGCGTCAGATGGGAAGGATTGTTTCAGCTTGTGCACCAGGGCCTGTTGATATTGATTCACTCTCATACTCCTTTCCTCTACAGGGATGAGAGTGGAAAGGTTCTGCTTGTACCGTGGGTCCAGGAGAGTGAACACCCCAGTAATCGGTGTTTGAAAGAATGCTTCTAACGCGAGGGTCACGGGATAGGCAGCCTAACATGAAGTCTGCCATGTGCGCCAGAGTCCCAACACGCAAGAATTCCCTCTCCTCACTGGCCTGACTCTCCATTTCCTCCTCCTCTTCCTCTTCAGCCCATACACGCTCAAGAGTTAAGAAGGACTGAGCATTGGTACCCTCTTCTGTCTCGCCAACATTCTCCTCCTCTTCCTCCTCATCCCCCTCCTCCAATACGCGCTGAGAAACAGACCGGAGGGTGCTCTGGCTATCAGGCGACATATCTTCTTCCCCCATCTCCTGTGACAAGCGCAAAGCTTTTGACTTCATGCTTAGCAGTGAGTTTTTCAACAGGCAAAGCAGCGGGATGGTGAGGCTGATAATGGCGGCATCGCCGCTGACCATCTGTGTTGACTCCTCAAAGTTGCTCAACACCTGAAAGATATCAGACATCCACGTCTCTCCTCATTGTAGACTTGAGGAAGCTGACTGACCTGACTACCAGTTCTGGTGGAAGTTGACATCTGGCAGTCTACAATCGCTCTGCGCTGCTGGTAAACTCTAGATAACATGTTTAATGTCGAATTCCATCTCGTGGGCAAGTCGCACAACAGTCGGTGAGCTGGCATTTGTAGGCGGCGCTGTGCTGCCCTGAGAGTGGCAGCATCTGTGGTTGACTTGCGGAAATGCGCACAGATGCGGCGCACCTTGGTGAGCAAATCTGACAAATTGGGGTATGTCTTGAGGAACCACTGAACTATGAGATTGAACACGTGGGCCAGGCATGGCACATGTGTCATTCTGCCGAGTTGCAGAGCTGCCACCAGGTTATGCCCGTTGTCACACACAACCATGCCTGGCTTGAGGTTCAGCAGTGCCAGCCACAGATCGGTCTGCGCCGTGATGCCCTGTAACAGCTCTTGGGCGGTGTGCCTTTTGTCACCTAAGCTCAGCAGTTTGAGGACCGCCTGCTAGCGCTTACCCACGGCACTCCTGCTGCGCCTAGAGCTACCGACTGAAGGCGCCGTGCCCACGGATGGTAACTCGGAGGTGGAGGAGGGATTGGAGGAAGAGGCATAGTACATCTGAGAAACCATGACCGAGGTAGGCCCCGCAATCCTCGGTGTGGGCAGTACATGAGCGGCCCCAGGGTCAGACTCGGTCCCAGTCTCCACCAAGTTAACACAATGTGCCGTCAGTGAGATATAGTGTCCCTGCCCGGCAGCACTTGTCCACGTGTCCGTGGTTAGGTGGACCTCATCACTAACCGCGTTGGTCGGGGCACGGATGATGTTCTCTGACAAGTGCTGGTTTAGGGCTGGGACGGCACATCAGGAAAAATAGTGGCGGCTGGGGACCAAGTACCGAGGGACAGCCACCACCATCAGATTGCAGAAAGCCTATGTCTCTACCAGTCTATAGGGAAGCATCTCCTGGCTCAACAATTTGGAGATGTGGACGTTTAGGGCTTGTGCATGTGGGTGGGTGGAATTGTATTTGCGCTTGCGCTGAAATGTCTTCTGCAAAGGCAGCTGAACGCTGCTCTGGGACACGTTAGTGGAGGTTGTGGAGGATCGTGGAGGTGAAGGGGTGGTTGTAGGGCGGGAGGCGCTCGTGCCGGGGTACTGGGCAGGGGGTTGACTCGCCGAGCCAGCATGTGACACAGGGGAAGGGGCAGTGGTGTGACCCGCAGGAGGTGAACTGCCTTGGTTCCACTGAGTCGCGTGTTTAGCACTCATATGCCTGCGCATGCTGGTAGTGGTTAGGCTGGTAGTGGTGGCTCCCCTGCTGATCCTGGTGTGGCACAGGTTGCACACCACAGTCCATCGGTCATCCTCAGTTTCTTTAAAAAACCTCCAGACTTGCGAACATCTAGGCCTCGGCACGGGAGCTTGACTCCGTGAAACAGTTGCTGATCTACCTGCTCTGGCCCTGCTTCTCCCTCTGGCCACCCCACTGCCTCTTCCAACCTGTTCTGGTGCTGCACTTGCCTCCCCCTCAGAAGCACTGTCTTGAGTTGGATTACCAACCCAGCTCGGGTCAGTCACCTCATCATCCACCAGCTCTTCCTCCGATTCCTCACTCTGCTCCCCCCTCAGACTTACTGCCCTGACAACAACATCACTGTCTGACAACCGTGTCTCATCATCATCATCCGACAGCTCTTCACGCACTACTTGCACTAAGTCCACACTCTCATCACCCACAGACTGCGAAAGTTCTAAATTTTGGGCATCGGGACAGAGCAACTGCTCAGGTTGCTTTTGAGCAGTGGTTTGTGTCTCTGGGTAGGGTCCTGAAAAGAGTTCCTGTGAGTATGCCGGATCTGAATCCATATTTTCCGTGGAAGGGGCAGGCTGGGGGGAAGGAGGTTGAGCCGGAGGAGCCAGAGGTCTACTCCCTTGGCTAGCGTGGGTGGACTGCGTGGAAGTCTGGGTGGTGGATAAATTACTGGACGCATTGTCCTCTATCCACGTCATTACCTGTTCGCACTGTTGTGGTTTCAATAATGGTGTACCACGTGACCCAGTAAGTTGCGAGATGAAGCTGGGGAGCGAAACTCTGCGGCGTTCCACTGCTCCCTCATCAGCATGTACAGTGTCACCCTGCCCAGGACCATGGCCTCTGCCCCCTACACTACTTGAACGCCCACGCCCTCGTCCTCGACCCTTAGCCCTTGGGTTCAACATTTTGTATATTCACCAAACTGTCGAATTAATATCTGAGGCCAAAACCGTATTCAGTAGACAGTAGAATTACTATCTGAGGCAAAAAAATGTAGTCTTTAGACTCCAGCTATTGCACCGCAAACCACTCAATTTTGCACTGCACTGTAGGATATATAACTGAGAGAAAAAACGTATTCTCTAGACTGTGGCTAGTGTATCGCACACCTCACAATTGTTCACTGGACTGTAGTTTATATAACTGAGAATAAAAACGTATTCTCTAGACTGCGGCTAGTGTATCGCACACCTCACAATTGTTCACTGGACTGTAGTTTATATAACTGAGAATAAAAATGTATTCTCTAGACTGCGGCTAGTGTACCACACACCTCACAGTTGTTCACTGGACTGTAGTTTATATAACTGAGAATAAAAACGTATTCTCTAGACTGCGGCTAGTGTATCGCACACCTCACAATTGTTCACTGGACTGTAGTTTATATAACTGAGTGAAAAAATGTATTCTCTAGACTGCGGCTAGTGTATCGCACACCTCACAATTGTTCACTGGACTGTAGTTTATATAACTGAGAATAAAAACGTATTCTGTAGACTGCGGTTAGTGTATCGCACACCTCACAATTGTTCACTGGACTGTAGTTTATATAACTGAGAATAAAAACGTATTCTCTAGACTGCGGCTAGTGTATCGCACACCTCACAATTGTTCACTGGACTGTAGTTTATATAACTGAGTGAAAAAATGTATTCTCTAGACTGTGGCTAGTGTATCGCACACCTCACAATTGTTCACTGGACTGTAGTTTATATAACTGAGAATAAAAACGTATTCTCTAGACTGCGGCTAGTGTATCGCACACCTCATAATTGTTCACTGGACTGTAGTTTATATAACTGAGAATAAAAACGTATTCTCTAGACAGCGGTTAGTGTATCGCACTCCCTCATCAGCATGTACAGTGTCACCCTGCCCAGGACCACGGCCTCTGCCCCCTACACTACTTGAACGCCCACGCCCTCGTCCTCGACCCTTAGCCCTTGGGTTCAACATTTTGTATATTCACCAAACTGTCGAATTAATATCTGAGGCCAAAACTGTATTCAGTAGACAGTAGAATTACTATCTGAGGCAAAAAAATGTAGTCTTTAGACTCCAGCTATTGCACCGCAAACCACTCAATTTTGCACTGCACTGTAGGATATATAACTGAGAGAAAAAACGTATTCTCTAGACTGTGGCTAGTGTATCGCACACCTCACAATTGTTCACTGGACTGTATTTTATATAACTGAGAATAAAAACGTATTCTCTAGACTGCGGCTAGTGTATCGCACACCTCACAATTGTTCACTGGACTGTAGTTTATATAACTGAGAATAAAAATGTATTCTCTAGACTGCGGCTAGTGTACCACACACCTCACAGTTGTTCACTGGACTGTAGTTTATATAACTGAGAATAAAAACGTATTCTCTAGACTGCGGCTAGTGTATCGCACACCTCACAATTGTTCACTGGACTGTAGTTTATATAACTGAGTGAAAAAATGTATTCTCTAGACTGCGGCTAGTGTATCGCACACCTCACAATTGTTCACTGGACTGTAGTTTATATAACTGAGAATAAAAACGTATTCTGTAGACTGCGGTTAGTGTATCGCACACCTCACAATTGTTCACTGGACTGTAGTTTATATAACTGAGAATAAAAACGTATTCTCTAGACTGCGGCTAGTGTACCGCACACCTCACAATTGTTCACTGGACTGTAGTTTATATAACTGAGTGAAAAAATGTATTCTCTAGACTGTGGCTAGTGTATCGCACACCTCACAATTGTTCACTGGACTGTAGTTTATATAACTGAGAATAAAAACGTATTCTCTAGACTGCGGCTAGTGTATCGCACACCTCATAATTGTTCACTGGACTGTAGTTTATATAACTGAGAATAAAAACGTATTCTCTAGACTGCGGTTAGTGTATCGCACACCTCACAATTGTTCACTGGACTGTAGTTTATATAACTGAGAATAAAAACGTATTCTTTAGACTGCGGCTAGTGTACCGCACACCTCACAATTGTTCACTGGACTGTAGTTTATATAACTGAGTGAAAAAATGTATTCTCTAGACTGCGGCTAGTGTATCGCACACCTCACAATTGTTCACTGGACTGTAGTTTATATAACTGAGAATAAAAACGTATTCTCTAGACTGCGGCTAGTGTATCGCACACCTCACAATTGTTCACTGGACTGTAGTTTATATAACTGAGAATAAAAACGTATTCTCTAGACTGCGGCTAGTGTATCGCACACCTCACAATTGTTCACTGGACTGTAGTTTATATAACTGAGAATAAAAATGTATTCTCTAGACTGCGGCTAGTGTACCGCACACCTCACAATTGTTCACTGGACTGTAGTTTATATAACTGAGAATAAAAATGTATTCTCTACACTGCGGCTAGTGTATCGCACACCTCACAATTGTTCACTGGACTGTAGTATATATAACTGAGTGAAAAAATGTATTCTCTAGACTGTGGCTAGTGTATCGCACACCTCACAATTGTTCACTGGACTGTAGTTTATATAACTGAGAATAAAAACGTATTCTCTAGACTGCGGCTAGTGTATCGCACACCTCACAATTGTTCACTGGACTGTAGTTTATATAACTGAGTGAAAAAACGTATTCTCTAGACTGCGGCTAGTGTATCGCACACCTCACAATTGTTCACTGGACTGTAGTTTATATAACTGAGAATAAAAACGTATTCTCTAGACTGCGGCTTGTGTATCGCACATCTCACAATTGTTCACTGGACTGTAGTTTATATAACTGAGAATAAAAACGTATTCTCTAGACTGCGGCTAGTGTATCGCACACCTCACAATTGTTCACTGGACTGTAGTATATATAACTGAGAATAAAAATGTATTCTCTAGACTGCGGCTAGTGTACCGCACACCTCACAATTGTTCACTGGACTGTAGTATATATAACTGAGTGAAAAAACATATTCTCTAGACTGCGGCTAGTGTATCGCACACCTCACAATTGTTCACTCGACTGTAGTTTATATAACTGAGAATAAAAACGTATTCTCTAGACTGCGGCTAGTGTATCGCACACCTCACAATTGTTCACTGGACTGTAGTATATATAACTGAGTGAAAAAACGTATTCTCTAGACTGCGGCTAGTGTATCGCACACCTCACAATTGTTCACTGGACTGTAGTTTATATAACTGAGAATAAAAACGTATTCTCTAGACTGCGGCTAGTGTACCGCACACCTCACAATTGTTCACTGGACTGAAGTTTATATAACTGAGAATAAAAACGTATTCTCTAGACTGCGGCTAGTGTATCGCACACCTCACAATTGTTCACTGGACTGTAGTTTATATAACTGAGAATAAAAACGTATTCTCTAGACTGCGGCTAGTGTATCGCACACCTCACAATTGTTCACTGGACTGTAGTTTATATAACTGAGAATAAAAATGTATTCTCTAGACTGCGGCTAGTGTACCGCACACCTCACAATTGTTCACTGGACTGTAGTTTATATAACTGAGAATAAAAACGTATTCTCTAGACTGCGGCTAGTGTATCGCACACCTCACAATTGTTCACTGGACTGTAGTATATATAACTGAGTGAAAAAACATATTCTCTAGACTGCGGCTAGTGTATCGCACACCTCACAATTGTTCACTGGACTGTAGTTTATATAACTGAGAATAAAAACGTATTCTCTAGACTGCGGCTAGTGTATCGCACACCTCACAATTGTTCACTGGACTGTAGTTTATATAACTGAGAATAAAAACGTATTCTCTAGACTGCGGCTAGTGTATCGCACACCTCACAATTGTTCACTGGACTGTAGTATATATAACTGAGTGAAAAAACGTATTCTCTAGACTGCGGCTAGTGTATCGTACACCTCACAATTGTTCACTGGACTGTAGTTTATATAACTGAGAATAAAAACGTATTCTCTAGACTGCGGCTAGTGTACCGCACACCTCACAATTGTTCACTGGACTGAAGTTTATATAACTGAGAATAAAAACGTATTCTCTAGACTGCGGCTAGTGTATCGCACACCTCACAATTGTTCACTGGATTGTAGTTTATATAACTGAGAATAAAAACGTATTCTCTAGACTGCGGCTAGTGTATCACACACCTCACAATTGTTCACTGGACTGTAGTTTATATAACTGAGTGAAAAAACGTATTCCCTAGACTGCGCTACAGATCCCAGCAAGCCAAGGTACAGCAGCAGCAAAAATGAGTACTGAGAGGACTTTGGGCAATTTCATTGGGGTCTGTGTGGACCATGTGCTGTCCCCTTTCTGCCACCAGTCGCTGTGCACAGTGTGCAGCCAAGATGGCGGTAGCTGCACTACAAGTCCCAGCCAGCACCCGAGAGGAGGCCAAAAAAAAAGGTCGTTGTAGCCCTTAGAAGGAGCGTTGGGTTCTTTGTGGATGATTCCTGCCTAACCACATTCTAATTTCACGCCCTAACAGTGTGCAGTCAAGATGGCGGTAGCTGCACTACAAGTCCCAGCCTGCAGCCTGGAGGAGACCAAAAAAAAAGGTGCTTGTAGCCCTTAGAAGGGCTGTTGGGTTCTTTGTGGGTGATTCCTGCCTAACCAACATCTAAATTCACGCCCTAACACTCTCCCTGACAGACGGCAGCTCTATCCCTAATCTCATGCAGACGGAGTATGACGCGAGCAGCGCGGGACCAGATTCTTATATTCTCAGGTCATCTGATCTGGCCAGCCAATCCCTGCTATCGACTTGTAGGGACCCCACGTGATGCTAGGAGGTACCAAAGACTCTCCTGCAGGTTGACTGGCTGAAAAAAGGCGGCTAACATGCAGGAAGAGGAAGTTGCCATTTCCTTGAGGATCGCGATATGCTCGTCCGAGTAGCGAGCATATGCGAATACACTAATGCTCGAACGAGCACCAAGCTCGGACGAGCATGTTCGCTCATCTCTAGTTCTTAGTCATGGCACGCCCACTGATCAGCTGCGTACGTTGATTAGTGGCCGTGATTGATACTGCAGCTCTTGCCAATTCAAGTAAATGGAAGAGTGCATTCACACCCACTACACAATGTACAGAGCTGTCTTCTTCATTCAGCTGAAGAGTGAGGATGCCTGGACTTGGTCTCCCACCAATCTGATATTGAAGGTCTATCGTAAGAAATCCCGGAAAACACCTTTATCAGGGTCAGGAGAGAGTACCAACCCCTTGGCAACTATTTCTTTAAAGGGATAATCCCATCTAATAATGTTATGGCATATTTCTAGGACATGTCATGGTTGGACATCTGGAACCTCTGCTAATCTCAAGAATTAAGGCACTAGAATTATTCTCTACACAGTAGCACTTCCAGCCACTTTCTTTGAAGATAACTGCAGCAAATCTCCATTCAAGTCATGGCGCTGACGCTCCTTCATGCTAAGGATAGTGGATGTTTCACCATTTGGACGCCCATATTCTGTAATTGATACTATATCCTAGCAATATACCATTGCATAGAATTGTGACAAACTCTTCTAAACTGTATGTTTGTGTTCATGTACTTTGTATAAGATAATATGGAATTAAAAATACAGAAACTCTCTCACATGCAGTGGAAGATGGAGATGTGAATATTCCTCATTAGCAACCTACAGGATGTATTATGAGTACAGAGGCCACATATCAAATCTAAGCTCTATCCAAGATCTATCTATAGATCTCTATGGTAGCCATATTCAGGATCCATGTGACATGGATTCTAAACTAGGTGTTTGCACAGGGCCTAAGGTAGACAGATATTGCTAATTTTATGGATTTCTCTAGGAAAGACAATACACTGTGTTATCACCCTGCCATCTTGTATAAAGTGTAACATGAAATTTGGAACAGCAGGTAGAAACTAGTGGGTGACATTTATAAAACTGCCATTAGTTATGTGACACGGGCCAAGTTCACAAAAATGTAGCACAGGCCAATGTAAAGTTTGGCACAAGTATGGCTCTATAGAAAATCTATTGTATCCTGGTATCTTGTTGGAGCAATTTCTGGTGTGTGGCACACCACTACAATTCATATCTCCAAAGACCACCTTGTTGAAAAAGTCATGCCTTTATCTAGAATATATTTTCTCTGACAGAAGTTTTTTTCTATCTTATGTACAGTATATCTCCCTCTTTTTTCAGTGTATCACCGATCTAGACCACTTTTTCAGTACTATTTTGAAGGTTATCTCTAAGAGGATTTATACTACATACCCATAACCACCTGCCAAGAAGGGTCGGACATCCATGTTTAGCATGCACTCCGCTACTCTGCCTCCTGTAGGCCCAGGCAAAAAGTTTATGTCAACTGCCTCAGATAACCAAGATGTACTGAAAAGGAAAACCCTGTCCACTGCTGCTGACACTGTTATCACTGTAAACCCTTCATCTACAATTTGCCCTGGAAGTAGTCAGAAAAGCAACAAAAGCAAAACTGGGCGGAATATCATGCCGGTATGTCCACCGACTCCCATTGCCAATGCTGTTGTAGACAGAGATTCAACGCGCTGCCATGGCTGCTGCATCTCCTGTCACAAGCGGATGCCCACAACCTGGAGTTCGTTTTCCTGAAGTTCCAGGTTTCATCATAGTAGGTAACTAGAAGACCACAGATTGAACCCCTGCTGGAGCACAGCCCAGAGAATAACTGCTGCAGAGCCACCACCAGAGGGCCCCTTCATTGATCTAGAAAAGAATAAAGAGGACTTTTACCTCATCCCTCATAATGCAAGGATGAGACAAATCGGCCCTTATTGTGTGTTATATGTTCTGTTGGCTCTATATAGTCTGCCCTATATTCACCTGCTGTACCTACACATTCAATCTATTAAAGGGTTTCTGTCACCAGTTTTTTCGGTATGAATCAGGCTGACATTAGAGATGTGCTAATGTCACCTGATTCCAAATATATATCTGTTTTATTTACTGGTGCCCCCATTTTTATATAAAATGAACTTTTATTTTATGCAAATAAGGCTCCTAGGTGCAAGGGGCGTTACCTCTGCTCCTAGAGGCTCTGTTGATTGACAGGCCCAGGCAGAGAAGAAACACTCCATTCACCATAGCTTTTAAGGACCTTCAATGATGTCATGACCATGTGATCAGTCACATGGTTAGGATCACACAAACAGCCTGTCTCCTCCTAAACCATGTGACTGATCACATGGTCATGACATCATTGAAGGTCCTTAAAAGCTATGGTGAATGAAGTGTTTCTTCTCTGCCTGGTCCTGTCAATCAACAGAGCCTCTAGGAGCAGAGGTAACGCCCCTTGCACCTAGGAGCCTTATTAGCATAAAATAAAAGTTCATTTTATATAAAAATGGGGGCACCAGTAAATAAAACAGATATATATTTGGAATCAGGTGACATTAGCACATCTCTAATGTCAGCCTGATTCATACCTAAAAAACTGGTGACAGAAACCCTTTAAATTCCCAAGTTGTGCTTGTTGTACTTTCCCTTCCCTTGTTAGGTTAAGCAAAACAGTTCTAAGTCAAGTACCCAATTAATAGACTCAAACGTCTATTCTCTGAAACGTTGAAGGAACCGTAAGCATAGGACTCTAACGCATCTGAGTGGCAGTGGGACCTGGTGTTTCTGCGACTCTTGTATCATCTGAGCTACAAGTCCAGGACTTGTTATCATTTGCACTTTAAATGGATTTATTTATATACTTTAGCTAGTTAGCCATCCTTCCTCATGGATTGTCCCTCAGGACTTAAGCACCTGATTATTTGCCACTGTGGCAGTCAGTGTTGTACACATGCCCTTAACCCTTTTTCTCTCCACAGCATAGGGAGAGGAGAAAGCCAGCTGAGATCTGTGACTTTAGGAATATGTGCTGAATACCTCCCAAGTGTCCCTCTTTTTGGGACAGTCCCTCTTTTTGACCCAAGTCCCTCTGTCCCTCTTTAATCCTTAAATGTCCCTCTTTTTGACCTGGAGGATTAATGCATAAATGTGCATTAATAAATTTACTAAATTGCTCCTTACTAAAGTGTCTGTATGGTTTCTACCTGTATATTAGACCAGAACTTCATTATTTGGTGCAATTTGTTCCTTAAAATATCTATAATCTGATGATTTATGTGCTAATGTTTATATGGACAATGAAACGCAAGAAAAAAATTGCTGCAGGGGCTCTAGTAATCATGCTTTGGCCTGACTTAGAGGTGTGGCTTAGTATGAAAAAAACTGCCGTGATGTGCACCGCACACATTGTCCCTCTTTGCAATTTTCAAAAGTTGGGAGGTATGGTGCTGTACTACCACAGATGAATCCAGGCACCTACCCAAGGACAGCTTGCCTTTCAGTAAGGGATTGTGGAGCACCGCAGTGGAAAGGGGTATCTGCAATTGTTTGATAATGTACTGTTAAGGTAATGCTTTGCACTTCATGTAATGTAATGCACTGTATGCTCAGAATGTTCCAACATCAGCTAGATATTGCCAGGACTAACAATCCTTGCTCAGCCCCCTCTGGAGCAATGGTTGGCGCCTCATCCTAGTTCTAGGACAAGGTTCTAGTTGTGCCAAAAGTAGGTAGTGTGAGGACAGGCCTGGAGCAGATATTAGGGCTAGTGTCAGCACGTGGCATACCCGGGCAAGTGCCAGGACCAACTGCTTCTGGCCGGGCCCCAGGGCCGCACCGCCGATTAGGCGAGGTGAGGTGGTCACCTCAGGGCACTAATGAGGCAGTGCCCTGGAGATAAGTGTGTGTGTGTGTGTGTGGTGGGGGGGAGGCAGCAGGGCCCTGGGAAAAGAGCACATCCACTGTGGATATAGCGATACAGTTGGATGCCGGGGTGGGGCAGGGGAGAGGCATATTCCTCTGATAGGTTTCAGGCCTAGTGTCTGCACCCTATCAGAGGCCAGTTCAGGTGGCGCAATTACATCATCATCGTTGCACTGCCTGTGCCTGGCAGCGCACATCGCCGTATACAGGCTGGAAGAGGTCTGCATCACATCACTGCCAGAAGCATGGAGGTAAGTGTTAGTGTTTGTTTGTTTTTTATTTGGAGCAATGCTGTTGGGCACACTATTGGGGCACTATATATTGTTTACTAGCACATTATGGGGGCACTATGAAGAAGTGGAGGACAGAAGCACTATGGGGACATCTACTAGGTGTGATTGATAGAAGGGGATGTTATAGGGGCCATGTCTTTGGGGTCTGATCTGAGATCTGATTGATGGAGGGGGGAGTGTTATAGTGGGCCATGACTTTGGGGTCTTATCTGGGGTATGATTGACGGAGGGGGGTGTTATATAGGGACCATGACTTTGGGGTCTGATTTAAGGGATGGAAGTGTGGGAATTTTAGGGGCTATGAATTTGTGGTGTGATCTGAGGTCTGATATATGGGATGGAGGGGTGGGGGTTATAGGGAGCCACATGAATTTGGGGCATGTATAAATTTAAGGCTAATATGGAGTCTGTATTAATTTTGAGGTCTGGTCTGGGGTTTCATGCCTAAAGTCTGCATTAGGCCTCATCATTTAGTTCTGTAGTTGTGCCCTTTGGCACTTTTATTTTAGCAGTACAGTATTTTCAGGGGCCGCAGAGGGCACAGTATTGGTGGATGCTACAGACAGCAGTGTTAAAGGGGCAGCTGTATAGGGGGTTCTTTGCTATAGAGGGTGGGGATGGACTGCACAAGCAATGAGTCAAGTCAGTGGTGTTACCCAATCTCCAGGGCCCTAATGTAAAATCTGTAACAAGCCCCATTTACAAGGCACCATTTATTAATTCTGGTATTTTCTAATATTGCAGAGATGGTAGTACACCCTTGTTCAAAGATGTCTGCGCATGATGGTTGGACCAAATGGAGAAGAAAAGGGAAATGAACAACTGAAATCCGTAAGTCACTTTGTTATAAAGTAGAGTCACTCTAAACCGTTTCTGTGGGGTCGGGGGCAGTGGTGTGCTGTATCCTCTTTTTTGAAAACCAAAATATGGTCACCCTACTATAATGGGATCTGTTCGGTTTCCTTTCAGGAGAATATTTTTTTAGAGAAGAAAAAAGTCATGCATACAGGACTTTTCTCTAGGCTATTTTTGACAAAATCTGTGATGTAAGTCCTGAACGGAGCTACCAATACAGATATGAAAGGAGCAGGTCTAACGTAAGGTTCAGGCTCATTCTGGCCCACAGGGGAGCCAGTGAAGCCCCAGATAGGCCCCAAGTTTTTGTGTTATTTTTTGCTACCTCCTTATGAGTTTCTGTGGTGGAAAGAAGAGAATATAATTGTAGATCAAGTGCCTTATGTAAGTGTGAGCATAAAAGTAAGAGCAGAAGTATATGGTGTGTGTGTGGAGGGGGTCTATAGTTTCCTTTTCACACATTTGTGTGCATCCTTTTACGTCAAAATCTTGTTGCTGACCCCAGGGGAATGGGGAGCGGGGTTTTAAATGAAATGTAAAGTTACTGTACTGGTCATACTATGTGCTATAGCTAAGCTAAATTTTGAGGAGGATACTGTGCCAGAACTTGAATGCTGCATATGATCTTTGCTGCTATATAAGTACGTTTAGATTCAGTGGCGTAACTATAGGGGTCGCAGCGGTCGCAGTTGCGACCGGGCCCCTAAGCCAGGGGGGCCCAGGGGCCCCCCATGCCACTGGTGCTAAACTTTTCCCTTTATAAGATGCAATGCATCTTATAAAGGGAATACTAGCGAGCGCTTCCATAATGGAAGCGCTCACTAGCCTGCAGGAGGAGGGGGAGTGAAGCGCTGGTAGCGCTGTACAGTACTTACCCCTCCTCCTGCTTGCTCTTCCTGAGGCCGGCGCTGCTGCGTCCTGACTGCCTGCAGCGTCAGGACGTTCAGAGCGCCCTCTAACCTCACGCTGCAGGAGGTCAGGTGACTTCAGCGCGGGCCCCTGGAAGAGAAGAGAGCGGGTACACAGCCAGGACCGGAGGTAAGTTTTTTGTTTTTTTTTGTCTGATCTGAGGTCTGAAGTGGGGGCAGAATGGGGGATCTGAAAAGGTGGGGGCAGAATGGGGGAATCTGAAAACGTGGGGACAGAATGGGGAATCTGAAAAGGTGGGGACAGAATGGGGGATCTGAAATGGTGGGACAGAATGGGGGGATCTGAAATGGTGGTGACAGAATGGGGGGATCTGAAATGGTGGTGACAGAATGGGGGGATCTGAAATGGTGGTGACAGAATGGGGGGATCTGAAATGGTGGTGACAGAATGGGGGGATCTGAAATGGTGGTAACAGAATGGGGGGATCTGAAAAGGTGGGGACAGAATGGGGGGGATCTGAAAAGGTGGGGACAGAATGGGGGATCTGAAATGGTGGGACAGAATGGGGGAATCTGAAAAGGTGGGGACAGAATGGGGGATCTGAAAAGGTGGGGACAGAATGGGGGATCTGAAATGGTGGGACAGAATGGGGGGATCTGAAATGGTGGTGACAGAATGGGGGGATCTGAAATGGTGGGACAGAATGGGGGGATCTGAAATGGTGGGACTGAATGGGGACCAAAAAGGGGAGTCTAAAATGGGGGCCAGAAAAGGGGTTCTGACATGGGGCCAGAAAGAGAGTCCTATATGGGGGCCACAAGAGTATGATATGGGGCCAGAAGGTGGGGGTCTGATTGGGGATCTACTTAGAGGTCTGAAGGAGGTCTGATTAGGGGTCTGAAGGGTCTGACTGGGGGTCTAGAGGGGTCTGATTGGAGGTATAATGGGGGTCTGGAGGTCTAATGAGGGTCTGATTGGGGGTCTGGAGGCCTAATGAGGGTTTGAGGGTCTGATTGGGGGTCTGGAGGTCTGATAGGGGGTCTGGAGGTCTAATGAGGGTCTGATAGGGGATCTGGAGGTCTAATGGGGGCTGATTGAGTGTCTGGAGGTCTAATGAGGATCTGATAGGGGGTCTGAGGGTCTGATTGGGGCTTGGGAGGTCTACCAAGGGTTAGATATGGGAGTTTGGAGGTCTAATGAGGGTCTGGAGATGGGGGGTCTCATCTGGGGTTTGATATGGGGATCTGATCTGAAAGGTAAGGGGGGTACTGTTTTTCTGTGTGGTGCCAGTATTTTCAGGGGGCTGTTTCTGTAGTATAGTATGGGGGCGGGCAGGGTGAGATGTTGAAAAGGTGAGAGGATGCTGGAAAAGCAGGAAAGTAAGATGTCTGTTTGTTGAACTCTTCAGAGACGAGGCACGGCTGAAAGAAGTCACCATGGCGGTCTGGTCTGACAGGAGAAGAGGAGGAAAGAGAACGTCATCAGAGAAGAGAAGTCACTGGATGTAAGAGGTACATATGTGGCGCTGTATGACCCTGTATGCTCTGTAGTGCTGTATGAAATGTTTTCCAAGTCTGTCTTTGAAGGGGTTGTCTTTTTTTTTGTACGAGCGCTGCTTTCTCTGCTCTGTTTACTGCTCTTCACTGCAAATGCTATGGCGAGCAGGTGAACAGAGCAGAGAAAGCAGCTCTCATATGAGCTCTGCTCTCTCTTCAAATAGCTGATCGTCTGGGTGCCGGAGGACCCCAGACGATCTGATATTGATGACCTATCGTGAGGATAGGTCATCAGTAGTAAAAAGAGGACAACCCCTTTAACAGTAGGACTGGAGGGAAGGGATTAGGTTGAGAATTTGGCATGGGAGGTTGTTTCAATATTTGCCTTGGGCATCAGAAAAGCTAGGTGCACCAGCGCCGGTGGGAGGGGGGGCCCAAGCTGAACTGTTGCACCAGGGCCCATGAGCCTTTAGCTACGCCCCTGTTTAGATTGTAAATTCAAGTATATGGGGGGAAAAAAGCTGCAGTACCAAGAATAGCCGCTGCTAGGTGTACATTGTCCTGGTGTACAGTATGGAACGATTTAAACAATAAGGAGGGGACTAGCAGGGTTTGACTACAAGGATTACAAGGCAGCCCTGGCGCACAGACCCCACCAGTCCATATATGACATTGTGAAAATTAGTGATGCACAATTTATGATGCCGCAAATGTTGCTTTACTTGGTCCTGTCCCTATGTAAATCATCAATACAAGAAAAAAATAAAAGTGGAACACAAAAATGCCTATTGACATGGTCAGGGACATGCGTTACCTTCCAAATTTGGCCAAATAAATACCACCGTACAACACAAAATACCTCCCCAACATGGCCAACTAAATGCCACAGAACAAAATAGCACTTCAGCAGTATTCAATACCACCATGCAGCACAACATCATTGTCTGCTATCCACCCTTCCCCACTGGCACAGTCTTGCAGCCTAACCACACATACCCCACCGGTAGTGGTATTATCCCCCGACTACCCCTCCACCACTGTAAGCTGTTTTGTCCACTGACCACCCTTCACCTACTGGTACCGGTATAGTCCTCTGACTAACCCCTCCCCCTACTGGTAGCATTATTGTCCCAACTACCTCTCCCCCATTAGTAATGGTATTATCCCCTGACAACCCATCCCCCACTGGTAGCAGTATTGTCCCCTGACTACCCTTCACCTACGGTAGCAGTATGATCCCCTGACTACCCTTCACCTACGGTACCAGTATGATCCCCTGACTACCCCTCCCCACTGGTAGCAGTATTGTCCCCTGACTACCCCTGTCCTTCTGATAGAGGTACTGTCCCCTGACCATCCCTGCCCCCACTGGCAGCAGCATCATTCCTGAGTACTGACCACCCCTCCCCAACTGGCAATAAAGCTCACCCCCTGACCACTCCTTCTGTGCTGGCAACAACACATGGAGACACACGTCACATAAATTCTTATGACTAATAATAAAAACCGACACCTTTTTATTTGGATAAAATAGGCCGTGGTGCTTTATTTTGGGGTTACCAAAAAATACAAATAAATAATTTATTAAATAAATAATCCATAAATAATCAATAACCAACAAATAGATAACAGTCTCCTTAATCACCAATACTTCATACTATACGTCCACCCAGCATTAGCTGGGCAACTAACTCCCCCAAATAAGGCAACACGACTAAATAAAGGGAGGGAGGGTGGGAAGCAGGTCCTGGTCTTCTTCAACTGCGGTGAGTAGCGCTAATGTCCCTTCTTTTAAACCCGCAGGTATTCCCGCCACCAGGTGAAGCTCCAATCAGCTGTTACCATTCTTCCGGCCATTGCCAGGAGCAACCAATGACAGAGCTGCCTCCAGAGAAGTCGTTGCTGGGCAGAAGATCAAGACCGGCTTGAACTGGATTACCTCAGGTGAGTCTGAAAGATAAACACAAAGACCAAAGGGGGGGGGGGGCAGCAGTACCACAGACACTGCCATAACATTAAAACCACTCATCAATTTTAAGCCTAAGCACAAAATTGGTGACTGTGTCCCCCATGTGTCCCCCAAGCTAACCGCTCTGGGGGGGGGGGGCCCTCATTCTTCATTTACATTTACCACCTGTCTTGCAGATTGGCAGGGTAGAACAAAAGTAGTAAAGCCAGACTTTAGAGAGAGATGCTTATTTGCAGTTACCCATCATACTTTCAAAGGGTCACAGACCTGTGATGACATCTTCACAGGTCCTGCACTGTCCTAACTTTTAACCACACTGATTATCAGTGCTGTTCCTGTACTCTCTTAGGATGATGTCATCACAGGTCTTGAGCTCCCTAGACTCAGAACTGCCACTAATACTGCAAGGTTTGAACCATTAGCGTAGTTCCTGTCTGTAGTGTAGCAGGGGCTAGTTAAGAAGGGCTATAATCCCAGAAAACCCTTTTATCACACATCTCTACACAAGATAACCAATTGTGCGGATGTGACAAACTATATAATCAAACAAATCACGGAAAAGGTGCACTCTAACGGTAAATGTAATTGATAATATATGGCTAAACCCTCACACTGATGTTAAAATGAGACTTTTGCCAATATATTCTTATATCAAGAACATACCGGAGCCCACATGTGCTACATGTGGTCCACTGCGGCAATCTCCATTGTTTGCATTTTTTTTGCATGTGCAGGATCTGCTCCCCCGGTTTGATATGCGCATATGGGGTTTTGAGCACTTCTCTGCCATTTTAGACCACTTTTTTTCCGTGATTGTGTTTGTACATTTACACCTGGAGGTGTGGCAACTCCAGGTTTGAATGTGCCTTGACTTAGATCTTATGGTAACATTCTGGTGCACCTGTGCAGCCTGAGTCACATGAGTCATTGGTAGGTGGGACTCACAGTCTTCCTCCCTCCTCCCATTGTATGTGTGATACGCTGGAGGTAACTAGGAGTTGGTCACTGTGAGTCGACCTGTGTGCTCCTTCTGTAATTTGCCCATACGGCATAGGTAGGTTAGCGTTAGGTCCCGTGCCACTCTGAGATACCTTGACGTGGTGCTTGGGCTCCGGTACGTTCTTGATGTAAGAATATATTGGCGAAAGTCTCATTTTAACATCAGCGTGAGGGTTTAGCCATATATTATCAATTGCATTTACCGTTGCAGTGCACCTTTTTCCGTGATTTGTTTGATGATACAGTTTGTCACATCCGCACAATTGGTTATCTTGTGTAGGATGTTTTTGTGGTACATGTGGTCCACTACAAGCATCCTTCATTGTATGCATTTTGCTGGAAATTGCTGTTAGCAACGGATCACATGTGCAGGATATGCTCCCCCGGTTTGATATGCGCAACAGCATATGGGGTTTTGAGCACTTCTCTGCCATTTTAGACCACTTTTTTCTGTGATTGTGGAGCCATGACACCTTTAACAGATGTGGTCTGAAATGGTACTTAAACCTGTATATGTACGGCATTGGAAGTGTCTTTAAATAAGGCGCCCACTGGCAAGTGGAGCGGGCTACATAGCCGGCGAGTCTCTGCAGTTTCAAATAGCATAGGACTGTGGCTAATGTCCGCAACGAGCAATAATGAAGATCGCAGGCATTTAACCCTTTGGATGCCATGGTATCAAAATGGTATCAATAAAAACAACAGATCGTCCCACAAAAAATGAGCCCCCCCCGCACAGCTCGTTAAACATTACTACAAAAAAAGTAATGGGTTCAAAATACAGCAATGTAAAAATATATATATATTTTCAAAGTTTTTAATTTTTTTTTAGTATTAAAACACAAACCTATACATAAGTAGTATCATTTTAATTGTACTTAGCCAGAGAATAAAGAGCATAGGTCAGTTTTGTCATATAGGGAATGCCAAAGGGACAAAACCTGTTTTTCTTTCCTGATTCGATCCTGATCTGGATCCATTCATTTCAATGGGTCCTGAAAAAATCAGGATCGAATCAGGAAAGAAAAACAGGACGTGTGAATGGAGCCTAACACTGTGTCGAAATTAGGGTTTATTGTCCAATTCCACCCCATTTTTTTCCTGCTTCCCACTACATTGTATGCCATATTAAAGTACAACTTGTCCTACAAAAAAACAATGGAAATGTAAATGGAAAAATAAAAAAGTTATGGCTCTGTGAAGACAGGTAAGAAAAATTAAAAAAAGCGCAAAAGCAAAAAAATCTCCAGTATCCAAGGGGTTAGGGGTCAGCTGCATGATCTGCCTCTATTAGAGATACCCCACTGACTTTCAGGATATATTTTTTGAAGGCACTCCATGTATCCTACTTCCTGTTCTGGCTCTTTAACATCTTTGTTTAAACTTTTAGCACAGTAAACAGGTTTGCTTAAAGGGCATCTGTCAGCAGATTTGTACTTATGAAACTGGCTGACCTGTTACATGTGTACTTGGCAGCTGAAGACATCTGTGTTGGTCCCATGTTCATATTGCTGAGAAAAATGAAGCTTTAATATATACAAAAGAGCCTCTAGCGGAAAGGGGATGTTGCCGTTACTCCTAGAGGCTCAGCTCTCTCTGTAACTGCCATGACCTCTTCACTTTGACAAGGCCAGGCTGTATAAGCGTGATCATACCTGGCCCTGAAGTGCAGAATAGTATATCTGTAGGGGGGCGTGGCCTGACTGGCTATGTGAGAAGACGTGTGCGGGAGAGCTCTGGAGCAGCATCGCCATTAAACCTTCAATATCCTGCGGCTAGCGCCGATATCCTGCGCAGCAGGTGTGGTGGGGATAGGCGACACACTCCTGCAGAGGTTGAGTGCCATGAAACGAGCGGCAAAGAAGGAGAAAGAGGCCAAAGACGGAGCGGGGCCTGCGCCGGCAAAACAACATGGCGCTGCAGCGCCCGCCAAGCTGGGAGACGTGGCGGCACGGCTGGAACAATTTGCAAGGATACCCCCAAGCAGCGCTGACCTGGAGGACCCCCAAGGCAAGGTAGAGGTCTGTGGAGATGGTATGTCGGTGGAGGGGGCCCGGGGAGGCAGTGGGAGACAAGATGGCGGCAGCAACATGAAGATGGCGGGAGTGACGGGAACTGAAGCTCTTGTGGAGATAGACTCACATGTTATGGCTGGAGGTGACTGTGACCCATCAGATTCCCCCTCACCAGCAGAACCTACTACTAAGGACGTGTTCCTGGCAGTACAGCACTGTAGCACTGCTCTAGCCACCCTTACCACATCCATGGGCTCATTGCAGGAGAGCGTGTCCTTCATACGCCATGATATAAAAAAGATCAATGAACGGGTCACTGGAGTAGAAGAAAGAGTAAGCCTCCTGGAAGACCAGATGCCTCCAGTGAAAAGGGATCTTGCTAAAGTTATACATAATATCACCCTTCTGATTAATAAAGCGGAGGACTTAGAAAATCGTTCTCGCCGCAATAATCTGCGACTTGTGGGTGTCCCAGAAAAAGCTGAAGGCCCTAATTCTGTTGCCTTTTTTGAGGACTGGCTTAAAGAAAAGTTTGGAATTAACACACTGTCAGCCCTGTTTGCCATAGAAAGGGCACACAGAGTGCCCTCCCGCCCTCTGCCTCCGGGGGCTCCACCCAGACCGGTCCTTCTTAGAATCCTGCATTTCCAGGACAGGGACACTATATTGAGAGCAGCCAGAGATAATCCTAACCTGCTGATTAACAACATCAAAGTCTCTATAGTCTTCTCAGTCGAAGTTCAAAAGCGCATTGCCAAGTATTTGGATATCAAGAGACGACTCCGTCAAAAGAATGTAAAGTACTTTATGTTATACCCCTCTAAGCTTAGAGTGGTCGCTGGAGGCCGTGTGCATGTCTTCGAGACACCGGAGGACGCTATGCAGTGGGTGGACCAGAACGCTGATCTCCTTGGGCGAGAAGCGGAGATGGACTTCCAGGGCTAAGTGCATGGTCTTATACATATGGAGCTCCGTTTAGCTTCACAGGGGAAACAAGCTGGTCCTTTCTTATGGAAGCTTAATCCTTTCTGGATCCAGATTCTTGATGAACAGGATCCTCTTTGTGATAAATTGACTGACTTTTTTGCATCTAACGTGGGTACTGCAGCCCTGGGGAGTGCAGCCCAGTGTGGGATGCAATGAAAGCTTACATTAGGGACTTGTATATTCGGAGAATTAAAAGGAGGAAAACGCAAACAAAAAAGACATGTTACCTGCTTGTCTGTGAGGCGAGAGACAGGGAGGCAGACTATGTCGCTGGTCCCACGGAGTCCGCTAGGTCTCTTTGGCTCGCTGCTCAGGAAAAACTCTCTGACTATATAACAAATACTGCTGAGAATAAAAGGTTCGTTCTTAAACAGAAATATTATAAGACAAGGGAAAGCGCAGGTAGTCTACTTGCCCGGATTGTTAAATCACAGGAAGGTCCGTCCAGAATTAATGGGGCTGTCAATGCCACTGGTATACAGGTGACGGAAGACTCGGCTATTCTAGAGGAATTCTCAATCTACGCTCTACGCTTCTACTCTGCAGGGACGAGGGGCGGTTGATATAAGATCCTACCTGAGTACAGTGGAGTTACCTAAATTGTCGCAGGAGTGGGTTAGTTATCTAGACAAACCTTTAGATATTGAAGAACTTAAAATGCCACTAAGTTCCTTCCCGAATGAAAAAGCCCCAGGTTTTGATGGCTTGCCCATCGAATTCTATAACAAATATCATGAAATACTACTTCCTCGCTTGCTAGATACCTTTCGGGACGCTCTAGAGCAGTGGTTCTCAACTCCAGTCCTCGGACCCACCTGCCAGTCAGGTTTTCAGGATTTCCTTAGTTTAGACCAGCTGATATAATTAGCGTCCATCCATCAGGACTTACCACAGGTATTCATTCTGTGGGATATTCCTAAATCCTGACTGGCAGGTGGGTCCCGAGGACTGGAGTTGAGAACTACTGCTCTAGAGAGAGGGTTGCTGCCAGCTTCTATGAGGGAGGCGGTGGTGGTGGTTATTCCTAAGCCCAACAAGGATCTCACTCAGGTTGAGTCTTATAGACCCATTTCGTTGCTCCCAACTGATGTTAAAAAACTGGCAAAAGTCCTTGCGAACAGGTTAAATAGAACCATTTCGACTATTATCCACGAGGACCAATCTGGTTTTATGCCAGATAAAAGCACATAAATTAATTTGCGTCGCCTCTTCATTAACTTACAGAGGCCTATGAACACGGGTGGCGCTAGAGCAGTTGTCTCTTTGGACGCTGCAAAGGCCTTTGATAGTGTGGAATGGCTCTATTTATGGGAAGTTATGGAGAGTATGGGCTTCGGCCCTGTCTTCATGCAGTGGGTGAAGTTACTATACAATCTACCAACAGCCAGGATTAGGGCAAATGGTCTGCTGTCATCTTCACTCTCCTTGCATAGGGGGACGCGGCAGGGATGTCCGCTTTCACCACTCCTGTTCGCAATTGCCATAGAGCCTCTTGCCTGT
>ONZH01026737.1:0-11945 GCA_900303285.1 Rhinella marina
AGAATATAACTACTATAATACTGCTCCTATGTACTATACTGTACAAGAATATAAACTACTATAATACTGCCCCCTATGTACAAGAATATAACTACTATAATACTGCTCCTATGTACAAGAATATAACTACTATAATACTGCCTCCTATGTACAAGAATATAACTACTATAATACTGCCTCCTATGTACAAGAATATAACTACTATAATACTGCCTCCTATGTACAAGAATATAACTACTATAACTACTGCCTCATAAAAATGTTAATTAAGTGTTGCGAGCCACGTCATTCACTCAAAGAAACCAGATAAATATTTACAGCTGTAGCTGAGGGATAAGGTCTGGGGGAGAGAATCAGGGGAGGACACAGAGGAAGATGTAAGTTCTTTTTAGAATTATTAGACTCTTATTTACATATTTGAATTTCCAACACTGCGTTCTGTTGGCCATGTGAATATGATCAAAATATAAACAGCATTCAACTACTATAATAATGCCCCTATGTACAAGACCATAACTACATAAAACTGCCCCTACGTACAAGTACAGTATATAACTGCTTTAATACTGCTTCCTGTGTACAAGAATATAACTACTATAATACTGCTCCTATGTATAAGAATATAACTACTATAATACTGCTCTTATGTACAAGAGTATAACTACTATATTACTGCTCCTATGTACAAGAATATAACTACTATAATACTGCTCCTATGTACAAGAATATAACTGGTATAATACTGCTCCTATGTACAAGAATATAACTACTATAATACTGCTCCTATGTACAAGAATATAACTACTATAATACTGCCTCCTATATACAAGAATATAACTACTATAATACTGCCTCCTATATACAAGAATATAACTACTATAATACTGCTCCTATGTACAAGAATATAATTACTATAATACTGCTCCTATTTACAAGAATATAACTACTATAATACTGCTCCTATGTACAAGAATATAACTACTATAATACTGCTCCTATGTACAAGAATATAACTACTATAATACTGCTCCTATGTACAAGAATATAACTACTATAATACTGCTCCTATGTACAAGAATATAACTACTATAATACTGCTTTTATTTGTTTCACAAAGAACTCAAAATGTGATAGGAGAATTGACCAAATATGTGTACATCTTCCTTTACTTCTGACCATCTTTGATTCCTCTGTCTCTTACATGGTTGTAGATCAGCAGTGAATGACGGTTTTACACATCAGTCCGGGAATAAATCTAATTCCCAGTATGAGACAAAGTTTTTGAAATGTAATATAATAAGAATAACATGACCTTATGTGGGACTCTGGGCACCGTCAGTGCTTGACGTCTGTGAGGCCGTGATTCAGTCCTGACTTTCAGGAACATGGCAGTCACTCACTGTCGGGATCACGAGCTGGACCCGCGTACATCGTCTTCTGGTTATTCAGCAGTAGCCTTCCTGGACTATGACGCCAGCAATGGAACCATACGATGGTTTGTGAAATAGGACTGGTTAGCGGCTTTGTTGTGGACGTAAGAGGTCAGAACACCTCAGTTCTTACTTGTTCCGAAAGTAATGCAAAAGGAATCAGAAGTCTCAGCAGATAATGAGGCAAGAACCAATCTGTGCACCAGTGTGGTGAGACCCGACCACCAGATAACTCACCATACCCCAACTATCTTTAAAGGTAAAGCATTCCTGTCTATTTTAAAAAATGATTCAGTGACTTTAATGGTAGAGTGTAGTGGGCATGCTCTGTGACATGTGCAGAAGTTACTGTGCTGACCCCGCCAGCAGTTAGGTCTCTACTGGTCAGATGTTGTGACAGACACATCTAACGCACAGAAGTGTCGTCTAGTGTTGAGTGAGCATGCTTGGCCGAATACAATATTAGGCCGAGCATGGCGGCGCTCAGTCCCCTCCAAGCACACTACTTAGCCAATTAGCTTGCGGGGAGGTACTGGCATTCACTGTAATGCCAGTAGCCATGTTGACTACAGGCATTACAGTGATTAGCTGGCCGGGAATGCGTCATCGGGTGCTATATAGCACCCGGTGACATGTGACCCACCTCAGTCCGAGTCAGGGAGTGCTGCTGCAAGGAGGGACAGATAGTGTAGGGATAGAAATTGAAAAGATCCAAAAGCCCTTTTAAGGGCTATTATATCTGGCTGCAATATATTTTTTGGGGGGGTGTCAAAAATTGCGCAAGGTTCCCTGACCTAAACACCACCTGCGCAGCGTGTGCGTTATAACGTTTCTGTATCCTATATACCTGACAACCTGACATCCGTTGTCATTTTTTCTGCCGCTAATCAAAGCGTCATTACCTGTGTTGCGTGTGCTTTATAAAGTTTCTGTATCCTATATACCTGACATCAGGTGTCATCTTTTCTGCAGCTAATCAAGGCGACATTACCTGTGTTGCGTGTGCATTCTAAAGTTTCTGTATCCTATATACCTGAAATCCGGTGTCATCTTTTCTGCAGCTAATCAAGGCGACATTACCTGTGTTGCGTGTGCATTATAATGTTTCTGTATCCTATATACCTGACATCCGGTGTTATTTTTACTGCCGCTAATCAAGGCAACATTACCTGCACTACGTCTGCTGTATAACGTTTGAACATGCTAAACACCTGTGACATTCCGTGTAATTTCCTAACAATATTTCCTCTAAAATCAATTTTACCTTCGGTTTTGGGGAGTATTTTTGGCATTCCGTGCAAGTGGCGTAATACTCGGACACAGTGGCGTAGCTATAAGGGAAGCAGGGGAAGCAGCTGCTTCGGGGCCCCAGCTCATAAGGGGCCCGGAGCAGAGCAGGCCTCCTGCTATCCGTATGATCTTACAGGGTGCAATACCCTTGCATAGTCCAGAGGGTTGCCTCTATGGCTAACAAAACCCCTGACACTACATGGATGGAGCCAGCAGCCCAGCTCCACTGATATGGCTTCCCCCTTCCAGGTAACCTCTCCTTCCTCCCCAATTCTGCTTCTTTCCTGTCTCCCATCTCTTGCAAGCCCCTCCACCATTTCTGCTCCACTTCTTGCTGATCCAGTTTTGCTTCTGCCTCCTTCATCTCCACACTCCTCCACTTCTTCCTGGTGCCTCTGCTCAATCCTCCACTCACCTCCTCTCCTAGCAGCCCTGGTGTCCTGGAGTCTCTGTTCCCCTCCCCCACACAACATCAAAGGGAGGCCTAGTCAGCATCAGAGCAGGGACTTCTAAGCCTGATGTCATCAGAAAGGTAAGTGTACTTCTATGTATGTATGTGGATATACAAGTATACATGTATGTAGATATGTAAGTATATATGTTGTAATTGTAGTATATATGTAAATGTAGTATATGTATAGTATATATGTATGTATGTAATATGTAAGTATATGTATATGTAAGTAAGTATATGTATATGTATGTAGATATGTAAGTATATATGTATGTAGATATGTAATATATGTATGTAGATGTAAGTGTATATGTATATGTATATAGATATGTACATGTATGTAGATATGTAAGTATATATGTATAGTATATATATGTATGTATGTATATGTAAGTATACATGTATGTAGTATGTATATATAAGTATATATATATATGTATATGTATGTAGATATGTAAGTATACATGTATGTAGATATGTAAGTATATATGTATGATATGATATGTATGTAGATATGTAAGTAGTAGCATATGTAGTATACATGTATGTAGATATGTAAGTATATATGTATGTATATGTATATAGTATAGTAGATATGTAAGTATACATGTATATATGTATATATGTATGTATGTATATGTATAGTATATGTATGTAGATATGTATAGTATATACATGTATGTATATGTAGTATGTATTGTAAGTATACATGTATGTAGTATGTAATATGATATTAGATATGTAAGTATATATGTATGTAGAATGTAAGTATATATGTATATGTATATGTATATTGTTATGTAAGTATATGTATATGTATATATGTATAGTAGATATGAAGTATATACATGTATGTAGATATGTAAGTATATATGTATGTAGATATGTAAGTATACATGTATATGTATGTATATGTATGTATAGTATGTATATGTATGTATATGTATGTACATATGCATGTATGTAAGTATGTAATGTATGTATGTATGTATGTAGTATATGTAAGTATGTATGTATATGTGCTATATAATATTCTATATAATATATTTGTTTAGTCATAATTACTATATATAGAGTATATATATATATCTGTTTCATTATTACTGCCCCCCTAAAGTGGGGGGAAAATGTGCGTCTAATGGGGCAAATATAGTGGAGCGGTGAATGCAGCGCTCCCCAGGCTCTGTACTCACCGCTTCCTGGTCTTCATGCTGCACTGTGCTATGTCCTGCGCACAGAGTGAGGACGTCAGCACGCTCTGTAACCTCACACTGTGCGACGTTGGGTCACAGCACAGCGCAGTATGAAGACCAGGAGAGCTGCGTCTCAGGAGCAGCGGCGGGGTCCAGAGCAGGAGAGGTGAGTGGTTGTATTTTTTTTCTCTGATCTGAGCATTGGAGTCTGAGGTCTAAATGGGGGTCACAAAAAAGAAGGGGACACATGTATAAGACCAGGCCGACTGAGCAGAATCAGTAGACACTAACAGCCACACTGAGCCAGTAAGGAGCCGGCTTATGACGTGCACTTGCTGCCATCTATTGGTACCGCCCTGTGGTCCCACAACTGCACTTAGGGCTGATTCACACAACTGTGCTTATTTGTATGGCCGGTTTATAAACGATGGGAGGCTACAGCGTATTGTACTAAAGAACAACTGTAAGTGCTAATACACACAACTGTGCTCGTGGGGCTATTGCACTGTATTTGCATCACTATGTGAGCACAGTACAAAACCTCCTCGATCAGATAGGAACTGACTGGATCATAAACTATGATGTAGTCAGGAGAGCTGCGGTCGGCCCAGGAGATGTGTCTGACACATGGACTGTGTTTCCGGTGCTGTATGTATCAGCACTTATAGTTGTTCTTTAGAAACAATGCGCTGTAGCCTCCCATCTTTTATAAACCAGCCATACAAATAAGATAAAGATTGTGTACAATGGAGATGATTTGTTCTTGCATGGGAGAAGGGGGTTGTGAAGAAATGTGTGTGTGGGGGGCCCATACAAAAATTTGCTGTGGGGCCCAGTAATTCCTAGCTACGCCTCTGCTCGGACAACATTGTTCCCAGCAGCAACTTTGGAGCCAAAGATGCATCCAGACATCCTCCCCATGCTGTTCCCAAACCATTTCAGTGGTGTTTCCACCATTTTCTGACCTTTCCCTATTAATCAGACACCCTCCCCTCTTCAGAGCAACGGGTGCCTGGTTTAGTGCTCTGGTTCTCCCACTGACTTCCATTATGCTCGGGTGCTCGAGCACCGCCTAGTGGTCGACCCGAGCACCCGAACACCCGAGCATTACGGTGCTCGATCAACACTAGTGTCGTCTGTTCAAGGTAAAGGTATCCAATAATGTTTTTAAGTGCATGGAGAACTTGCAAAGTTCATAAAGATTATATATTTAGTTGGATTCAAACCCTGTACCCGAGGCAAAAGTGGTGCTACAAGATCATACTAGTTGCTGATGGAGATGCCACCCAAGATCATACCAGTCTCTGAGGGTGAAGCTGTCCAAGATCATACCAGTCTCTGATGGTGAAGCTGTCCAAGATCATACTAGTCTCTGATGGTGAAGCTGCTCAAGATCATACCAGTCTCTGATGGTGAAGCTGCTCAGGATCATACAGTCTCTGACGCTCAGTCATACTCTGATGGTGAAGCTGTCCAAGATCATACCAGTCTCTGATGGTGAAGCTGTCCAAGATCATACCAGTCTCTGATGGTGAAACTGCTCAGGATCATACTAGTCTCTGATGGTGAAGCTGTCCAAGATCATACCAGTCTCTGGTGGTGAAACTGCTCAGGATCATACCAGTCTCTGATGGTGAAGCTGCTCAAGATCATACCAGTCTCTGATGGTGAAACTGCTCAGGATCATACTAGTCTCTGATGGTGAAGCTGTCCAAGATCATACCAGTCTCTGGTGGTGAAACTGCTCAGGATCATACCAGTCTCTGATGGTGAAGCTGCTCAAGATCATACCAGTCTCTGATGGTGAAGCTGCTCAAGATCATACCAGTCTCTGATGGTGAAGCTGCTCAAGATCATACCAGTCTCTGATGGTAAAGCTGCTCAGGATCATACTAGTCTCTGATGGTGAAGCTGTCCAAGATCATAACAGTCTCTGATAGTGAAGCTGCCCAAGATCAAAACAGTCTTTGGTGGTGAATCTGCCCAAGATGATGCCTATCATCAATGGTGAAGATGTCCAAGTGCAGAGACCCAGTGTGTCACTGCTTAAAAAGGTTGTCCCACGAAAAATATTCTACAGTTTTCAAACCAGCAGCTGGATCTGAATACTTTTGTAATTGCATGGAAAAAAAAATTTAAAAATTTAGCATAGCCAGTTAGTTATTCAATAAAATGTATCTGTACAGCGCCACCTGCTGTTTGTTTTTTTCTTATTTCTTTGACCTGCTCACTGAGAAGGCCGCACATGCTCAGTTGCATCCTTCCACTGCCTCCTGAGCTGTGATAGGGAGAGCTGAGACATGGCCCCTGAGCTGTGATAGGGAGAGCTGAGACATGCCTCCTGAGCTGTGATAGGGAGAGCTGAGACACACCGCCTGAGCTGTGATAGGGAGAGCTGAGACATGCCTCCTGAGCTGTGATAGGGAGAGCTGAGACATGCCCCTGAGCTGTGATAGGGAGAGCTGAGACACTGCCCCTGAGCTGTGATAGGGAGAGCTGAGACACACCCCCTGAGCTGTGATAGGGAGAGCTGAGACACACCCCCTGAGCTGTGATAGGCAGAGCTGAGACACGCCTCCTGAGCTGTGATAGGGAGAGCTGAGACACACTCCTGAGCTGTGATAGGGAGAGCTGAGACATGCCTCCTGAGCTGTGATAGGGAGGCTGAGAGCTGAGACACTGCCCCTGCTGTGATTTGGGAGGGAGAGCCTGAGACACACCCCCTGAGCTGTGATAGGGAGAGCTGAGACACGCCTCCTGAGCTGTGATAGGGAGAGCTGAGACACACCTCCTGAGCTGTGATAGGAGAGCTGAGACACACCTCCTGAGCTGTGATAGGGAGAGCTGAGACACCGCCTCTGAGCTGTGATTGGAGAGCTGAGACACGCCTCCTGAGCTGTGATTGAGAGCTGAGACACGCCTCCTAAGCTTGGAGAGCTGAGACACGCCTCCTGAGCTGTGAGAAGAGCTGAGACACACCTCCTGAGCTTGATAGGAGAGCTGCAGACACTCCTGAGAAGCTAGCAGCAGAAAGACACTCCCTTGAGCTGTCAGCTTGATATAAATCTAGCAGGCAATGACATGGAGATCTCTGGATCCATGTGAGGTCCAGGCTGGTTCTAGCGTTGTTAGAAAGAGGTTGTCATGTACTATATGATGTCTGATTTTCATTTTGTACATTAGTCATGGGATAACACCTTTAAGGGTTGAAGACTGTGTCCTGATGTTCTGTGGTCTTATGTTCTTGCAGATAGTTCTTCTGATGTTTGTGTGCACCTGAAGGCTGATTTACAGGACTAATTCTCATCCCCTGGACTGTCCAGAAAGGAAAAGGCCATAACCTGGGTTTAGCTCTCTCCTGCAAGAAGTTAATCTAAGAGTCTAGCGCTGGTAGCTGAGGTGAGAGCAGCTAAAGAATAGTCAGTCCTGTGGCAGCTACAGTTGTCATGGGGGGGATCCAGGGAGGAGACCAGGCAGCATCCCCGAGTGAGTGAAGGTTGAGCAGCCAAGAGAAGAGGGTTTGTGCATGGAAGCAGACTGTATAGATAATGTAGATTCCTCACAGATTCTGTTGCTGGATGATCGATCTGCCGCACTTTTAGATTGGCTTTACTGTACACCTTGCACACCTTGTTGCATCTTAAGCCACACCCCTTTCCAGTTGACTTAATGTTGCTGCAGGAATGTCTCTTTCATTGAATGGTTACATGAACATTTACCATCTGTTTCCTTTAATAAAAAGTTGTAACATTTATGAACAGGAAGAAGAAGAGGCTTCATCTTAATGATAATTTATGAGTGAATTTCCTCTTATCTTCAGATATTCAGCTGCCGGTATTCAAGGTGTTCTGGGGTTATGGAATTGCAGAATTTCCTCAGAATTTCCTCTGACATGGAATGTCCTTCCTCAGAAGAAGGAACCTCAGAGGGTGAACTGGGCTGCACTACTTCCACTTATTTGAACTACTCCCCCCAACATGTTGCCCCGTAGGGCCAGATTATGATGGAATGGACAACTGCCCCTGGGGATGTACCATGGAGCGTGTGCAAAGTGTGATATTATTCAATATGGTGCTATTTCAGTATTTGGGCAAAGTATTATACTGGGGAGGACTTCAGGGACCTTCAATGAACCCTTTTAGGACATTGGGTTTGCACTAACTATGAGAAAGGTGCTGAAAACCGATCTAACCTGGGCTCTTCAGGGGCCCATTAGGGTTGTATAGGTTGTGGCACATAGACCTGATATGGTCCACAAACAGGTCACACAATGTCCCTTTGACTAGTTTAGATACAATCCAATTTTTACTGCATCATGAAAGTCTTACACAACAGGAAGCGCTGCTCCTGAGGCGTGACCCCAATCAAGATGCCCCCACCACAAGATCTGCATGTACCGGTGACATTGTGATCTGAGGCTTTGAACCTGATTTCTCCCAGCAGATGTCTTACTGAGCTGTAATGGATATTTCCGTGGTTCTGCTCATGTACAGTATCTGTGACTTCCTTCAGCTGGAGGCCATTAGACCTGGGCAGGATAATTCTCCATGACGGTGGTCCCAAATAGCTCATATTTCCATAATCCTTTCCTCTTACATTATACTGTTATATTTAATCAGCGCCGTGTTATACATATGCTGATACCGATGTGAATTTCCTGCTGACTGAGCCCATAATTCATGGAGAAGAGGATTCATGATTTCCTGAGTCAGGCAGAGTGGATTGTACTAAAGAGGCCAGAGCTGGAGAAGGATAATCCAGAAGATGGAGGTGGCTTCAATACACAGAGATAAAGAGAGATAGGAGATGGATAGAGAGAGACATAGAGAAAGAAAGAGACAGAAAGACAGAGAGAGAGAGAAACACAGAGATAGATAGAGACATAAAGATACAGACAAAGAAAGAGAGAGACATAGAGATAGAGAAAAACAGAGATAGAGACATACACTCACCGGCCACTTTATTAGGTACACCATGCTAGTAACGGGTTGGACCCCCTTTTGCCTTCAGAACTGCTTTAATTCTTCGTGGCATAGATTCAACAAGGTGCTGGAAGCATTCCTCAGAGATTTTGGTCCATATTGACATGATGGCATCACACAGTTGCCGCAGATTTGTCGGCTGCACATCCATGATGCGAATCTCCCGTTCCACCACATCCCAAAGATGCTCTATTGGATTGAGATCTGGTGACTGTGGAGGCCATTTGAGTACAGTGAACTCATTGTCATGTTCAAGAAACCAGTCTGAGATGATTCCAGCTTTATGACATGGCGCATTATCCCTGCTGAAAGTAGCCATCAGATGTTGGGTACATTGTTGTCATAAAGGGATGGACATGGTCAGCAACAATACTCAGGTAGGCTGTGGCCGTTGCAACGATGCTCAATTGGTACCAAGGGGCCCAAAGAGTGCCAAGAAAATATTCCCCACACCATGACACCACCACCACCAGCTTGAACCGTTGATACAAGGCAGGATGGATCCATGCTTTCATGTTGTTGACGCCAAATTCTGACCCTACCATCCGAATGTCACAGCAGAAATCGAGACTCATCAGACCAGGCAACGTTTTTTCCAATCTTCTACTGTCCAATTTCGATGAGCTTGTGCAAATTGTAGCCTCAGTTTCCTGTTCTTAGCTGAAAGGAGTGGCACCCGGTGTGGTCTTCTGCTGCGTAGCCCATCTGCCTCAAAGTTCGACGTTACTGTGCGTTCAGAGATGCTCTTCTGCCTACCTTGGTGCTAACGGGTGGCAATTTGAGTCACTGTTACTTTCTATCAGATCGAACCAGTCTGCCCATTCTCCTCTGACCTCTGGCATCAACAAGGCAGTTTCCGCCCCACAGAACTGCCGCGTCACTGGATGTTTTTTCTTTTTCGGACCATTCTCTGTAAACCCTAGAGATGGTTGTGCGTGAAAATCCCAGTAGATCAGCAGTTTCTGAAATACTCAGACCAGCCCTTCTGGCACCAACAACCATGCCACGTTCAAAGGCACTCAAATCACCTTTCTTCCCCATACTGATGCTCGGTTTGAACTGCAGGAGATTGTCTTGACCATGTCTACATGCCCTAAATGCCCACTGAGTTGCCGCCATGTGATTGGCTGATTAGAAATTAAGTGTTAACGAGCCAGTTGGACAGGTGCTACCACCTAATAAAGTGGCCTGTGCAGTGTATATTATATATGCCTACCACGAGAGAGATGGAGATGCCGATAGAGAGAGACATGAGAAAGCAAAGAGACAGAGAGAGCAGAGAGCAGAGAAACAACAGGAGATAGATTAGAGACATAAAGATACAGACAAAGAAAAGAGAGACATAGCAGATAGGACACTATATATATATGTAGCAGAAGAGATCATGCCAGATGTATAGAGAGAGATATTAGAGATAGAAGCAGACAGAACGAGACGATAGAGACATAGAGAGAGAGAGACAACACACACACGGATAGAGGCAAAGACATTGAGATAGAAACATATAGAGCCCTACATAGAGATATAGCGGAGACAAAAGAGCATACAGATAAATAGCAGATAAGACATCAGAGCAAAGCATGGAGAGAGAGACAGAGAGATACGGTATGAGATGGATGAGTGGATAGAGAGAGACAGAGATAGAGAAAGAGACAGAGACATAAAGATAGAGAAAGACAATGAGACAGAGACATAAAGATAGAGAGCAACATAGAGATAAACAGAGCAGAGAGACAAAGATAGCGAGGCAGACCGTAGAGAGAGATAGAAAGACAATGATAGAGAGTGACAGAGATGAGTGAGAGACATAGAGAGGAGACATGCAAAAAGAGAGACACAGGGATAGACATATAGAGAGATAGATAATAGATAGATATTAGATAGATAGATATTAGATAGATAGATAGATAGATATTAGATAGATAGATAGATATTAGATAGATATGAGATAGATAGATATTAGATAGATAGATAGATATTAGATAGATAGATAGATAGATAGATATTAGATAGATGCTAGATAAATATTTATTGAAAATGGAAAAAGGAACGGAAGAGAGAGAGAAATAGAGTGTTAGGAAAAGGAGATATAGATAGATAGATATGAGATAGATAGATAATAGATAGATAGATAATAGATAGATAGATAGATAGATAGATAGATAGATAGATAGATAGATAGATAGATATGAGATAGATATGAGACAGATAACATAGACAAGAGAAAGATTGGAGGATACATGGGAAATGGAAAGGAGAAAAATAAGGAAAAGATGGAAAGAAAACACTAGTCAGTGAATGAAGTGTTATGTGAAGAGGAGGCGTCTCATTACGTTACATTGTTTTCTGTCCTTTCCTTTAGTATTAGAATGTTTTTGGTCAGAAGACGTGATTTTGTAACACTTGTTTTCCCATCACTGCTGAGGAGCCGCCATCATGTGATGATACGTGCAGAGATGTATCATCAGCCCTTGATATGATTTCTATAAATGTGATTTATCATTTCCTCTAGAAGATGGGATACGCAGAGCACTGACCCCTCTGTGAGCCCGGCCGGAGCCTCGGTACAATTTCCGAACTTAAGGGCCTATAAATG